>JAXQQM020058588.1:0-42707 GCA_034641835.2 Pinus albicaulis
TTCATACTTTTTCTTCACTCTTCAGCTTTCTCCAATTCGACTACGCCTCCCGTACCCACAGCAGAAAGGCCAGATAATGCTCTGTATCAAAACCAATCAACGCCGAGAAGAATGGTTTCTGTGGGGTTGGCTTTTAAATGGTGAGAAGATAATAGCAATGGATCGGTTCTCCAACAATACTCTTCAACATCGCTTCACACATGTAGGGATGTTCCAAACAGAGTAAGGCCCTGCCACTGTCAGCAGATACAGGTCGAACAAGCTCAGCTACAGGCTCTCTGCAGAATTGCTTCAAAAATCGTTGGTGATAGACTAACAGGTGTAATCCACCCTGATTTGCACCTCTTTTCCAAAATCAATGTGCAGGTCATGTGTTAACCTTCAACGAAGGATTGCGGGAAAAAAAATTCCGGACGGTCAAGCTAAACGAATGCTTGAACCACAAAACAGAAAAGTAGCAAATCCAAGCGGAGAAGAGTAGCAACACGCTCTGAAACGCAAGAACAAGCTTCCAATATTATCAGCTATTTTCAGAACAGTTGTGGAGGAAGGCGGACCGCACCAAAAGCATTAGCAGGTCATAAAGGTGGACCAAACCAAATGCTGTAGCAAGGCACCACCACAGTCCACGCTCATAACATTCCGATGCCGTAGGAAACGCAGCAAGCTAGGGAAAAAAAAAACGCAGGCAACACGATCCAGGATACGCAGATCTACTTCAGATCACCAGGGACGATGCCACGTCGCTGATTATGGGCTTAGGCAGATCCACATATAGTAGATCCTCGAACGCTACACCAACACAAGTTTCGAATGATGCTCGATGCAGCAGATCCAAGGTTAGATCTCCAGAGAGGTTCTTCTCCAAAGCACGCATTCCGTACCACATCACAAGCGAATGCAACCCAGTCGACTACTCTAATCCAACACCGATTTTCCTTTTACCTTGTGAGAAATCTAGCACGAGAGAAGAGAGGCTCATTTGGTCGTGGCCACCAAACTAATGCTCAGCTCTGCAAATATCAATTAGGATGGATGTGAATAAACCATCGAAATTGATGGATTTCTAGCTAGGGTGATTTAAGGTAGATCACCGAAAACTAGTCTCAAAATTATTTTGTGATAAACCCTCAGGCTGGCAAGAAAAACCAGCTCTGATACCACTGTAATATCCCAAATATAAAAATTATAAATAAATCAACACCTCACACAACACAACAAACATCAGAAATTGAAGCTCAATTGTGAATCCTGAATGGATCCACCACATAAACATTACCACGGGGTTTTCGTCCCGGGATCAATAAAAGAACTGGCCAGGCCAGATTCTCAACCCAAACATAATAAAGTAGATAATCCAGAATGCCCTAAATGCCTAGCTCCTCTCCCCTTTTATAGGCTTGATGGGTCAATACCAACAAGAGATACCACGGGTCAATACAATGGGGAAAATACCATCAAGAAATACCACGGGGAAATACCGTGGGTTAAAACCATGGGTCAATTCTATCCCCTTTGACGGGATCAAAAAAAGGGAATATTACAATTAATGATGTTAATATAAATACTATTAAGATTACTTTTAATAATTAATAATATTTACATGCTAATCATTTTAATTAAATATGGTTAAACATTTCCAACACACTCAATTATTGTCACTCATAAACCATGCTTGTTCCCCTCACTTTATAATATTAATAATCATGTGACTTTAAAAATGATTTTTATTTAAAATATCGAATCCTAAGATTTATTAATCTCTTTATTAATCATGTGATTTTCTCATTCATTTGTATTAAAAATATTTATTCCTAGCCTTTACTATTTTTTTTTTTGTTTTTTTATAGGTATCCCTTCGCCTTGTTGATCTCTTATGTTCTTAATATTTTTCCCTTAGGTTCCCCAAATATTGGGGTTTAAATATTTGTCCTAGAGTTTAATACTAATGCATGGTCCAATTTCACATTATGAAAAACATTGACTCAATATGAAAATCAACCATGGGAAACCATTATTAATTAGCATTAGCCATAGTCGATCAATGTCATCCATGATCAAATGTCACATTCTGACAAATATTGTCTCAATATGAAAATCACCCATGGCCAACCATGATCATAGTTGGTCCAACGTCGCATTGTGACAACAATTGTCTCAATGTTTAAATCAATTTCCTTGGGTTCACCAATTCCTTTGGTTTATAATATTAAACCCTTGGGTTTATTAGTTCTTTTGGTTTATAATATGAATAATCCCTTGGGTTAATTATTAGTGTTTATTAATTTCTTCAACTAGAGTATTTTTTTATTAATTTTATTGATCCTTTGCCTTATTGGTCCCTTAGGTTATTAATATTTTTCCCTTGGGCTCACCAATTCCTTTGGTTTCTAATATTAAACCCTTGGGTTATTAGTTCTTTTGGTTTATAATATGAATAGTACGTTGGGTTAATTATTAGTGTTTATTAATTTCTTTAGCCATAGTCGATCAATGTCATCCATGATCAAATGTCACATTCTGACAAATATTGTCTCAATATGAAAATCACCCATGGCCAACCATGGTCATAGTTGGTCCAACGTCGCATTGTGACAACAATTGTCTCAATGTTTAAATCAATTCCCTTGGGTTCACCAATTCCTTTGGTTTATAATATTAAACCGTTAGGTTTATTAGTTCTTTTGGTTTATAATATGAATAATCCCTTGGGTTTATTAATCTATTGAGTTTAAAATATTATTTCATAGGCTCTTTTAATTTCTTAGGTTTTTTATTTTAAAATATTAATTATTAGGTTTTATTAATCTCTATTTTTTTTAATATTTCCCTTAGCCTTATTGATCCCTTAGGTTTTTAATATTTATCCCTTGGGTTCACCGATTCCTTTGGTTTATAATATTAAACCCTTAGGTTTATTAGTTCTTTTGGTTTATAATGTTAATCACACATTGGGTTTATTACTCTCTTGAGTTTAAAATATTAATTCTTAGGCTTTATTAATTTCTTAGATTTTTCAGTTTAAAATATTAATTCTTAGGGTTTATTAATCTCTATTGTTTTTAATATTCATCCGTTAGGTTTATAATATTTATCCCTTGGGTTCGCTGATTCCTTTGGTTTATAATATTAAACCCTTGGGTTTATTAGTTCTTTTGGTTTATAATGTTAATAACCCCGTTGGTTTATTAATATCTTATGTTTAAAATACTGATTCTTATGGTTTATTAATTTATTAGGTTTTTTAGTTTAAAATATCAATTCTTAGGGTTTACTAATCTCTTGTGTTTTTAATATTGATCCCTTATGTTTATAATATTTATCCCTTGGGTTCACTAATTCCTTTGGTTTATAATATTTAAACCTTTGGTTTATGAGTTCTTTTGGTTTGTATTATTAATAATCTCTTGGGTTTATTAATATCTTTAGTTTAAAATATTAATTGTTAGGGTTTATTAATTTCTTAGGTTTTTTTTTAAATATTATTTCATATGTTTTATTAATCTCTTGAGTTTAATATATTAATTCTTAGAGTTTATTACTTTCTTATGTTTTTGGGTTTAAAGTATTATTTCTCACGATTTTTTAATCTCTTGAGATTAAATTATTTATTCTTAGGGTTTTGTTATTTCTTGGTTTATAATATTAAAATTTATCCTTTGCTTCACCAATTACTTCGGTTTATAATATTAAACCCTTGGGTTTATTAGTTCTTAGGTTTTTTGTTTTTAAATATTATTTCATATGCTTTATTAATCTCTTTAGTTTAATATATTATTTCTTAGAGTTTATTACTTCTTTATGTTTTTGGGTTTAAAGTATTATTTCTGAAGGTTTTTTAATCTCTTGAGATTAAATTATTTATTCTTAGGGTTTTTTTATTTTTTGGTTTGTAATATTAATATTTATCCTTTGCTTCACCAATTAGGGTTTATTAGTTCTTAGGTTTTTTGTTTTTAAATATTATTTCATATGATTTATTAATCTCTTTAGTTTAATATATTAATTCTTAGAGTTTATTACTTTCTTAGGTTTTTGGGTTTAAAGTATTATTATTTCTGAGGGTTTTTTAATCTCTTAGATTAAATTATTTATTCTTAGGGTTTTTTATTTCTTGGTTTATAATATTAATATTTATCTTTTGCTTCATCAATTACTTTGATTTATAATATTAAACCCTTGGGTTTATTAGTTATTTTGGTTTAAAATATTAATAATCCCTTATTGATAAGAGATATAAACTTATTATAATATTAATAAAATATTACTATTATGTTATAATAGAATTATATTATAGTTTGAGTTAAAACTATTAATGTATTGAAATAATTTAATAATATATTTTTATTATATATTTTACTATTGAATAATATAATATTATACCTTCTAATATTTTATATTCTTTTATATATATATATATTTATATATATTTCAAGTTAATATATAGTATATATATAGTTGATATTATTAATATATTATAAGTAAATATATAAAATATTTTGGTGATTTTAATCATAAATATATAATATTTACTTTGGTGAAATATATGTGCTGGGTAGTGGATATAGGTCTATCGGCGTATATTAACCACATTAGTGAATGTGGTTGTAAATCTATTTCATATAAGCCTACCGGCGTATATCAATCACATTGGTAAATGTGATTGTGCTAGTATAATATTAAAAAGAAATGAAGTATGGAGGATGTAGACATTGGAACTTGTGCCCTTTTTAAAACTCTTAAAAATGAGTGGGAGTTCAAAATATATGTGAGGAATTCTATTTTTTAGAAAATATTTATTTTATAATATTTTTTATAAAATAAATATTTATAGTATAAAATAAAAAATTTCAAGTATATTTTTTTATAGAAATTAAAATAAATATTTTTTATGTTGGATTTGGTATGAAAGAAAATAAAATAATGAAAAAATGTTGATAGTTTATATGAATAATAAAATAAGTAGGTTTTTTTTGGGAAGGTTATTAAGTTATTTTGATCAAATTATCACTTTTCAACCACTGTATTGAGGTTAACTATAAATTGATATTTTATAATGAGATCTACATTAAATATGGCTTTTACTATTAAACAAATGGTGTATGTTTTAAGATATGGATTCAATATTTAGTGTTCATAGATTATATGGACATAAAAAATAAATAAACTCTTATACAAATGTTTATAATATTTTTCTGTTTGGCATTGTGTTTAAATATTTATAATTGACATTTTTTTATTTTTAACACTTTATAATTGCTATGACTAAGAATTATGGACTATTATATTTTTCTTAAGATTCATGAATTTTTATCATTATTATTTAAAAAACAAAAAATGTTCTTTAATCTTTATTTGAAAGTTTCATTAAAATAATAATAATAAGATAATTAAAATTAATGTAATTTACTATCAAAATTTGATATATTCTAAAACCTTCTATGTCATGAAATTAGTGTGATGATAGTATTCAAACTATTGTAAAAATAATATTTTCAAATTGAGAGTTTTATTTAATGATTTCTAGTTGGATTGTAGATATTTCTCTAATAGATGGTAATAAAGACATAATATGACATTTATAGCTACCAATCCACTTACCAAAACAAAAAGAAACTTTAATTCCCAAAAATTTACGAATTTTAATTATTAATATTTATTTATAAAGATTGGATCAATTATTTTATTATTAGAAAATGTCTTTTACTATTATTATTTATTAGACTCTTGGGTTTAAAATATCAAACCCTTGGGTGTATTAATATAAGAGTTCATATTCTTAGGGTATAATATTATTCAGAGGTTTTATAATATTAATCCTAGGGTTTAAGATAAATTCCTTGGGTTTATAATCATGGTCAACTATGGTCAACCATGGTCCAATGTCACATTGTGAAAAATATTTCCTCAATATGAAAATCAACCATCGCCAACCATGTTCAATCATGGTCAACCATGGTCCACCATGGACCAACTTCGCATTGTGACAAAGGTTGTCTCAATCTTAAAATCAATCATGGTCAACCATGGTCTGTCATGGTCAATAGGAAAATCAACCATGGTCAATCATGGTCAGCCATGGTCAACCATGGATAACCATGGCCCAATGTCACATTGTGAAAAATATTGTCTCAACATGAACATCGACCATATTTGAACCATCATCAACCATGGTCAACCATGGTTAATGATGGTCAATCATCATCAACCATTAGCAACCATGGTCTAATGTCCCATTTTCACAAAAATTGTCTCAATATGAAAATCAACGATGGTCAATAACAAGTTCCCCCAGTTACCAGCAACCGCACAATGCAGTCACAATAAAACCAAAGGTGCCTTTGGAAAAAAACGCTGATGAATTCACAACACCAAGATTTGTAGGAGAATGTCGAATGCCACCACCTGGCACTGAAACCCCATTATCGCCTCATGCACTTACATGCAGGATACCAACCAGGATATCAACATAGGAAAGAAACACGAATGAAAATGAATTCTGCATAGCCATCCCGCTCGATAACCTTTCACCATCCACATTCACTGAGACGAGACATGGGTTCACACGATTGCAATAACCATTACCATTACACCTCATGTTAGGTCGATTCAGATGAAAAGATCGGGAAGCCATTGCTCTGCCGACACGCCAGATATTAGCGATCATGAAACTCGATTGCCACGTGCTCTGAGGTTCTCACCCCATCAAGAAATTAAACCTTTTAATTCAATTTAAAAAAAAAAAATAGAAAATAATAATGGATGAGAAAATATTTAAATATAGAAACATTTAAATAATTGCAAATACTATTTTTTTAAAATACTTTTCAATGAAACTATAAATCCTTTGCATAGTTTCATTTGAATATTCTCCTAAAAAGGTATTATGAAAATATACACTCTCTTAATTTAATTCCTTTCCAAAAAACCATGTCTCTTAATATAATTCATTTCCGAAAATTCATCTAATAAAAATTATTAAGTGTTATTTTTCATAATAAATAATAAATATATATATATATATATATATATATATATATATATATATATATATATATATATATATATATATATATATATATATATATATATATATATAATTTATAAAATAAAAATTAATTGTAAAATTAAATAATTAATTTGTAAATTTTTTTAGTAAAATTTAAATAAATTTATAATTAAAAATACTAAAAAAATAAAATCCAAAATTTAAATAAATTGTACTTGTGTATCAAAAAGTTGTTTTCAACTAGTATTATTTTTGTGTGAATACTTGAACTTGTGGGTTTTTGGCTTTATTTCTATTATGATTCGACACATTATTGATGAAAGGGTTGTGGGTTGGGTGACAAACTACCAATGAAAAGGTTGTGAGTTGGGTTACTTAGGTTGTTCGTTAAGTTTCTATGTCACACGATCATTGGCGGGAGAGAAGAGGGATAAGGGAGCATGGCCAACCAAAGAGCCATAGGTATGGATATTGTGACCATGGCAAGGCGGTAGATCCCCACCCATCCCATTCACTTGGTAATGTGGTTCAGGCCCTTCCCTAAAGACTCTTGATAATCAACTTTGTGATGTAACTCATCTTTTGGAACACCTCACTGCGGATTGAAGTGAGGATCTAAAAGTGACTATTAGATTCATGAATGATATTCAACATAACCAATGGTGGCATGTGCAAGACTGCTTAGCCAACATTTGGAGATGGAAATGGTGCATAGAAGAGAAGTCGGACCACCTTGAAGTAAGGATAGACCATATGGAAAACCATGTACACTGCTACTTCATACCTCCTCCATCAATGGGTTCTGGTCTAAATCATCGTACTCAAGTAAACTCTTATGATGCTTAATAGTTCTTAGATGTATTTTGATTTTGAATATTTTCTTGTATGTTTGACTCTTTAAATTTTGGTTATTTAGAAGTGTTCTACTTATTAGATATTTGTTTAAGAAACTATATAGTAATCAATAAATATGGTAAGAGTGATGTTAGTAAAATTTTAAGAAAACGTAATTACTACCAATATATTTTTGATTAATAAAATCACTTTAACTTTAAAAAAAAAATGTGTATTAAAAAGTTAATTAATTGTATATTAGAAAGTTAAGAACATGTGTTTCCTCCTAAGAGGTCACGGGTTCAAAATCACAGTAGGGTATAGTATGTATGCCTTCGTAGACTTAGCAATGTATGCCTTCGTAGACTTAGCAGTCAAATCGATGCACAGAAGTGTGTCTCTTATCCTACAAACAAGAGAGTCTCGTACACCAATTTAATGTCTGGCTTGGCCATGACCTTCAAAATTAGATAATAATAATATTAGAAAATTGATTCTAAATGATTATAGTTACACTTTTAATTACATCTTATTTATGAAATTATTCCTTCTCATTCGTTATAAATCATTTCTACTCATTCACATATATAGAATAGTTTTATGACTCAAGTTATTTATGACAATTAATTTTTAATAATAGAAAAATATTGTTAATTTTAAAAAAATAAAAATATTGTGTTAAATTATTTAAAATAAATTTATATATATATCTATATATATATCTATATATATATATATATATATATATATATATATATATATAAAATGAATTAATAAAAAACTAATGGAAAATAAATATTCAAATTTCATTAAAAATAAAAAAAATAAAAATATCATAAATTAATAATAAGTTAATATAAATTCACAATCAAATTTAATGATAAAAATGACAAAATATGATAAATGAGAAACTAAGTAAATAGGTACATGGTAAAACTAAAACTGAAAATATATAAAAGGAATTGGGTAAGTTGTCATGCGAAAAGATAAATTAATAATTAAAATAGTCAAATAATTAAAGAATAAAATATTATGATAAGGGAATTGAAGAAATAAAATAAATTATAATGTTAATTGAATGATAATTTTTTGAAAAAAAAAGAATTTCTAAAATTAAATTAAAATAAATTATTAAAGTAAAGTTTGAGGGATTAAAAGGGTCATCAATATGGAATTTTTTTGTGATGAAAAAAGACCTTATCAGGTCACACACTTTTTGGGTGTTGAGATTGCAACAAGATGATGAGCTTAGTGAAAAGAGTCGCCTTCACTAAGTGGGTCCGCAGGCTATTTTTGGTGCAAGTCTATTTTTAGACTACGTCTATTTTTAGACATGTCGATCATATTCTATGAGTTGCAGGATGCTATTTGTGGATGGTTGGTCAAGTTGGAAAAATAGATGGACTTCTATTTTTAGACATATTGGGCGGAATCTATTTTTAGATTTCCAGTCTAAAAATAGATATGTCGAATATTATTAGCTCTTAATAATATTTGGACTATAAACATTATCTTATTCTCTTGGAGCACTTCAGTTAAGTGCACAGATGTGGCACAGGAGCCGACAAAAGGAATTACGCTATTCCTTAGGGTTAATTGGAGCTATTGCATGGATACTTTAGTTAGAACTCATGTGACAGAGTTTGGTGGAGTTATTAAGGTAGTTGGTGGAGTTGTGTTCAGTTTAACTGAGTTAAACATAGTTGAGCTAGTTGTATCTAGTCTAACTGATTGATACACTAGTGAGAGTGGTGTGAATTAATTATTAATTAATTCACTAATTATTAACTCATTAATCAACTAAATAATACATTAGTTAACTATAGTGCATGGACAGTTTCAGTGGAGACCAGTGAAGAGGTAGGTGAAAGAGCAGTGTGACTATCAGTTGTGACTATAGTGTTGCATGATTTGCAACACATAGTGGTTGGAGATGCCAATGAGGATTGCATGAGCAAGGCTAGACCAATTGGAGTTCATTCAGAGCCATTCTTCAATAGTGATTGCGCAGTAGAGGCAGGCTAGCAGGTGGTAGAGATTGGAGCATGAGATTTGCTAGATCAGACCTGATTAGTGTGTAGCAATTGGAGATTGTACTGAGAGCTTGTGAGGAGCTTTGTATGATAATTGTTACATGATCTCTATGAAATATAATATACAGATAGTTGGGGGTTTTCAGCTTTAAGCTTTCCCATAAATACTATGTTCATATGTGTGAATGTTTATGGTTTTAATGTGTGCATGAAATTGATTTTATTTCCGCAATTAATGATCAATGGTAGAAGAGATTTTGTATTGTGCATGAAGTCAAATAGTGTGTGATCAGGAGAATATCGAATGTATAACATATCAGTTATATAATTTCTACATGGTATCATAGCAATATTGATCATTGGAGCAATTACAAAACATTGAAGCGGTTGAGTTTTGTGCTGGTGGAATTCAAATTTGCAGCAGTGTTTTCTTGGTGTCGAAGTTGAGATGTCTTTCAACGGATTGTGATTGGAGTATGCCCTTGAGGGCAGCTCGAATTATATTGCATGGAAGGACAGGATGGAGGTGGTGTTGGATGACAATGGGTTGAAGGAGTTCATAGATGTAGAAATTCCAAAACCTGCTTCTAGCGATGCTGCCGCACTTGACACATGGAAAAAGAAGACAGAAAAATGTCGAAGGATTCTGTTGGAAGGTGTGAAGGATCACATAGTATCCATCCTTCATGGTAAAGCTTCTCCATTCTTGATGTGGAAAGCTTTGACAGATTTATTCCAAAGCAAGAGCGACCAGAGGAAGTTGGCGCTCAAGGATAAACTTAGGAACATAAAAATGGAGAAAGGCGACAATATACCCAAGTACCTCACGAAGTTTTTCCAGTGCAGGGATAAGCTGGGAAGTGTGGGGGTTACTGTAGATGACAAAGACTTGGTGATCTTGGCTCTCCTTGGGCTTCCGAAGAGTTGGCATTCCTATCAGGACTTTGTCAATGGTCAGGAGAAATTGCCAGGATGGGAGCGACTTTGGTCAGATCTTGTGCAAGAGGAGATAAGGTGGAGTACCAGGGACAGATCTTCATCAAAGAATGTAGATGAAGAAAATTGCACTTTGGTTTCCAAAGCAAGGAAGGGGAAGAGCAAGAAGAATGCTTCTCAATCCGATGCGAAAGGCAAGAAGCAGGACATGTCCAAGGTGTAGTGCTTTCACTATCACCAACACGAACATTACGCCACTAATTGTCCACAGAAGAAGAAAAATATGCAGGCTGCTGGATCTGCAGCTGGAGTGGCCTTAGCCTCATAGTTTGAGCTGGATTTTTCGCTGATCGCATGCTTGGTCTCAAGTGTGATGGGTTCAGTGTGGGTTCTTGACAGTGGTGCGTCTTTTCACATGACCGGAGACAAAGATTTGTTTACTGATCTAGATGAGAAAGATCTTGGAGTGCACATCAAGATGGGCGATGATGGTAGATACAGTGCGACCGGTATCGGTACCATTTCCTTTGAGAGGGAGTCTGTTAAACCCTTCATATTGAAGGAAGTGATGCATGTTCCAGGATTGAAGAAGAATCTGATCTCTGTGGCCATGTTAGAAGACAAGGGATATGATGTTGTCGTTAGTGAGGGAAAGGCTTTCCTGCGCAGTAAGGCAACTGGTGAAACTCGGAGGATAGGGGTTCGAGTTAAGAACCTTTATCAGTTACAAGTAGATGGCTGTGCAGCAATTGCAGGCAAGGCAGAAGGAGTGGTGAGCCAGGATGAGGGCGAGCTATGGCACAGGAGATTGGGACATCTTCACCATGGTGCTTTGAAAATTTTGCAGCAGATTTCTACCGGGCTTCCCAAAGGTACACTTGCGCAGTCAGATCAGTGCAAGGGATGTACTTTGGGAAAATTTGTGAAAGCCACCTTTCACGAGAAGGATAGTTGCGCCAAGACGATCCTTGAGAGAATTCACACAAACGTGTGTGGACCTTTCTTAGTAGCTTCGACAGCAAAGCACGGGTATTATGTGATATTTGTTGATGATTTTTCTCCTAAGTGCTAGATCTTCTTCATGCAGAAGAAGAGCGAGACATACTCAAAGTTCTGTGAGTTCAAGGCACTGGTTGAGAAAGAGTCGGGGAAGCAGGTGAAGGCTCTTAGGAGCGACAATGGTGGTGAATCCATCTCTGGTGAATTCAAGGACTTTTGCAGCACAAAAGGAATTCAAAGAGAGCTCATAGCGCCTCATAACCCATAGCAAAATGGGGTCGCAGAGCGAAAGAACAGAACGATCGTGGGTGTTGCACGGGCGATGTTGCATGATCAGGGCCTTCCCATACACTTGTGGGTTGAGGCATGCAATACTGCGGCTTATGTGCAAAACCGTTGTCCTCATAGGATACGTGGCATGAGTACACCCGAAGAGGCGTTTTCTGGTAAGAAGCCTGATATTTCTCATTTGAGGATTTTTGGTTCACGTGTTTACATTCATGTGATGAAGGATGCCAGGAAGAATCTGGAGCCGACCGCAAAGGTTGGGATATTTGTGGGGTACACTGATACACCCCGCAACTATCATGTGTATTTTCCAGATAGGCGTAAGACTGTTGTGCGACAGGATATCAAATTTCATGAGGAGAAAGCCATGAAGTGTTCGCTTGAGAGGGAGCCACACTTGCATGCAGATGAGGAGCTATTAGTTCCTAAGGATGAGTCTCTGGATGTGGATCAGACACAAGAGGAGGTTCATGGAGTGGAAGAGACCACTCATGCAGCGCCAACCATCGAAGAGCGGCGCCTCGAAGGCGAGCAAGCTGAATCGGGATGCGAAAGAATATTGTAGGAGCACCTCATCACGATGTAGATAGAGACGAGTCACATTAGGTATCGCAGATACATGGCTCTTATGAGCAAGTGTATCATGAAACGAGCCATCCTCTTTCAGGAAGGCATGGAGGACCCTTGGGTAGATGCCATGGTGGAAGAGTATGATTCGATTGTCGAGAACTAGTGCATGGGAGATTGTCCCCAGGCGGGAAGGGATCGAGTGGTGGGTTCGTGATGGATCTACAAAGTGAAGCAGGCGGCTGACGGGAGTGTGGAGAATTACAAGGCAAGATTTGTTGCTCGAGGCTTCTCGCAGATCGAGGGGATCGATTATGAGGATACATTTGCACCTGTCGCAAGGTATTCTTCCATACGGACGATCCTAGCTCTCTCAGCGCAGATGGGGTGGCACATCCATCAGATGGATGTGAAGACTGCGTTCCTCAACGGAGTCATTGAGGAGGAGGTGTACATAGAGCAGCCCGAAGGTTTCAAGATCTTCAGCAGTGAGTCGCATGTGTGCAGACTCAAGAGAGCACTGTACAGGTTGAAGCAAGCACCTGGTGCTTGGTACACACGGATAGACATTTATTTCACCGGACTTGGATTCTCCAAGAGTGAGGCGGATCCTAACCTGTACCAGATTGTGGTGGAGGGGAAGTTGCTGATCATTGTACTGTATGTAGATGATTTGATTTTGACGAGTGATGAGCTGTTGATACACTCATGCAAAGGTGATCTTGCAAAGAGTTTGAGATGAAGGGAATTGGGCCTCTTCATTATTTCTGGGATTGGAAATTTGGCAGCACGGTGATGGATTGTTTGTGTCTCAAAGCTGATATGCCGTGACTGCGGAAGTTCAACATGCATGGGCATTTACCAAGCTATGACTCACTCTTCACGGTGGATGGAGGAAAGAGGATGCTACATCGACAAAGGTAGTGGATGCCACTTTGTATGTTTGCAAACTGATTGGTGGGAATTCGCTTATGTATCTAGTGGTCTTGCGACGACATTTGCTTTCCCAGTGTTAACCGCTTTACAAGCTAGCCATGTGCCCCTACCAAGCTCTTTTGGAAGGCAGGCAAGCATGTCCTAAGATATCTCAGAGACACATATGAGTATGGCTTATGGTACAGACAAATGGAAGAGGTGAAGTTGCATGGCTTCACGAGATCTGCGAATTGGGCGGGGAGCCAAAATGGGACAGAAAGAGAACATACGGAGGGATTTTCAGTATCGGGTCGACAGCAATTTCTTGGTACAGCAGGAAGCAGAGATCCGTGGCACTCAGTTCAGCAGAGGCCGAGTATATGGCAGCGAGTTTGGCTGCATGCGAGGCTATATGGATGAGAAAGATCCTGGTTGGGTTGTTCGGTTCACACTTAGAGCCTACTGTGATTTATTGTGATAATCAGAGTTGCATCAAACTCTCGGTTAATCCAGTATTTCATGATAGATATAAACACATTGACATCCGGTATCATCATATCAGATATTGTGTGCAGCGGAAGATCATGTTACTTTCATACATTCCCACGGAGGATTAGGATGCTGATATCTTGACGAAGGCACTCACCAGGAGCAAATTCGAATACCATAGAGGCAAGATAGGGGTGGCAGATAATCCTTATCTTGTTGAGAGGGAGTGTTGAGATTGCAACAAGATGATGAGCTTAGTGGAAAGAAGTCACCTTCACTAAGTGGACCCACAGGCTATTTTTGGCGCAAGTCTATTTTTAGACTATGTCTATTTTTAGACATGTCGATCATAGTCTAGGAGTTGCAGGATGCTATTTGTGGATGGTTGGTCAAGTTGGAAAAATAGATGGACTTCTATTTTTAGACATATTGGGCGGAGTCTATTTTTAGACTGGAAATCTAAAAATAGATATGTCGAATATTATTAGCTCTTAATAATATTTGAAATCTAAACATCATCTTATTCTCGTGGAGCACTTCAGTTAAGTGCACAAATGTGGCACAACAACTGACAGAAGGAATTACACTATTCCTGAGGGTTTACTAGAGCTAATGCATGAGGATTTCACTTAGAACTCATGTGACAAATTTTGGTGGAGTTATAGAAGTAGTTGGTGGAGTTGTATTTAGTTTAACTTAGTTACACTCAGTTGAGCTAGTTGTATCTAGTCTATCTAATTGACACTAGTGAGAGTGGTGTGAATTAATTATTAACTCATTAATCAAATAAAGAATACATCAGTTAACTACAGTGCATGGACAGTTTCAGTGGAGACCAGTGAAGAGGTAGGTGAAAGAGCAGTGTGACTTTCAGTTGTGACTATAGTGTTGCATGATTTGCAACACACAGTGGTTGGAGATGCCAATGAGGATTGCGTGAGCAAGGCTGGACCAATTTGAGTTCATTCAGAGCCATTCTTCAGTAGTGATTGTGCAGTAGAGGCAGGCTAGCAGGTGGCAGAGATTGGAGCATGAGATTTGCTAGATCGGACCTGATTAGTGTGTAGAAATTGGAGATTGTACTGAGAGCTTGTGAGGTGCTTTGTATGATGATTGTTACATGATCTCTATGACATATAATATACAGATAGTTGGGGGTTTTCAGCTTTAAGCTTTCCCATAAATACTGTGTTCATATGTGTGAATGTTTATGGTTTTAATGTGTGCGTGCAATTGATTTTATTTCCACAATTAATGATCAATGGTAGAACAGATTCTGTATTCTGCATGAAGTCAAATAGTGTGTGATCAGGAGAATCTTGGATGTATAACATATCAGTTATATAATTTCTACATTGGGAAATGAGGGATGGTAGAAGGGTGTTTTTTTTTGCTGGACTCCTATAAACAACGTCCCAAGTTATTTAGTTGACAAGATTTATTAGGCATTTTCTATTCACCAATATTTAGAATTGTACGGTTGTAGAGAAATTTTGGAATCCATCCCAAAATACGACATGGAGACATTTCAAGGAACTTCAGGACTGGCCATATGCCCCATAATCAATCCAATGGGAGGTGTTTAAAAAGGAGCTTGCATCAAGAAAGATAGCAACCATGGAATGACCAGATATTTTAAGATGGGGGTATACACCTCGAGGGATGTTCTCAATCAAGGAGGCCTACAAGTTAGCGATAGAGGAGCATCTAGAACCTGGGAACCTGATATGGAGGAAAATATGGACAGGTAAGTTTTGGTTGAAAGTAACATACTTCCTGTGGTTTGTGTGCTACAAAAGAATATTAACCTAGGATCAAATTCAAAAAATCGGTGTCCAAGACCCTGTAAAATATTTCATGTGTGACTCTAATGCAGAATACATGGAGCACCTTCTCAAGTCTCGTCCCTTAGCGGAGAAACTATGGAGAAATATAGGGAAAATATTCATATTTCTTGACCAAGATGCAACCAACATCAAGATGTCCATAGAATTATGGAGGCAAGGTATTTTATCTAGCCCTGTCCTAAATAGTGTGTGTAATATCGCCCTGGGCTTTCTCCTATGGGAGATTTGGAAATAAATAAACATACGAGTGTTCAAAGATAAAAGACCACCCTAGCAGGAGATATGGAAAGGAACCATCCAAAATATAAGAGAAACTATTCCAGCAGAAAAATGACACCCTAATGATTAGAAGGTAGCACAGCATGAAGCCAAGATTCTTGCTAATCTGAATCTCTCACCTCAAATGCTTTCTTGGACAACTTGGAAACCTTTAGTTCCTCCTTTTTCTTCACCTTCCAAATTTTGTCCCCCTCCTGAGAGCTTCCTCAAGTTGAATTTCGTTGGTGTGTCTAAAGGCAACCCAAGGGATGCAGCGTATGGAGGGTTGTTTGAGGATTCTCAAAGCCAATCTCTCCACCTCTATGCAACATACTGTGACTTTGCCATGAATAATGAAGCAGAATTTAACGCAATCAAACATGGACTCCTCATAGCCCGGAGGGAAGGAATTAAAAAGTTGGAAATTGAGGGGGACTCCATAATGGTTATTGAAGTCATTAAGAATTTGAATCAGGGTACCCAATGGGATAAGATTAGTAAAATCTGGAGGACAACTCATCTCGTCCAAGAGATCACTGAAATACTACCTTAATTTGAATACACTATCCCATCCCATGTCCTCGGATTGGGAAATAAGGTGGTAGACTTTTTTTCCAATTGTAAGGAGGAATCCATTGACTCCTAATGGTGAAAAATTCAGCAACATGAGGACTTGCAACATATTCATCTCATCCTAGATCGAGATCATCTCCAAACCCAGGATATGGCAATGGAAGGCAACCAATCCCCCCTCGATCGGGGTGATATTAGGCCAAGAAATCCTCATTTTCAGGAGGTGGTCATCAGTCAACTTGTGCATGTGAGAAAAACGAGCAGTTAAGGCTCAATCCACATGGATGTTGAAGGGAAAGGGCGCACAAGGGAAGAGTCATTTCGCATGAGTGTTTTGGTAGGAAGGGCCTCCGTCGACGGGTATTTCTCTCCTAGGCTAGCTTAATTTTTTTTCTCTGTGGTGTTGGTGTTTTTCCATGGTGTAGGAGAGCTTGTGGTGGAGGTATTGCTCACTAGACTCGTCAACATTGTCTGACTGCATGGAAAGCAATATCGGGTGTGTATCTTGTCTTAACTCACCTCCGGGTCCACGAAATTTTTGTCATAGTCAGGATAATGGCAAGGTTGTTGGGGATGGCCTGGAATGGTTTCTTATGTAATTCGTTAGTATGTGGTTTCTTTGCCAGAAGAATTCTATATTCAGTGTGTTGTTTCTATCACTGTCTCAGTTGTGTTTGGCAATCTTCTATCCCGCATAGGAATGTTACTCTCTTTCCACGGGTGTCGGTGTAGGTTAGGCTCCTAGAGTACTTAGAAAGGCAGTAGATTCTTTATGCGGTGGGATTTCTCTAGTTTTTGTCAGTCAATTGTTATTTTTGGCTCTCTGCATTCTATGGCATGGTTAGTCTGAGGCCTCGGTCTAGAGAGGAGCTCCTTACTGTAGAAATTGTTAACGATTGTTATTATAATAGTAAGGGATGGTTTTATGGTTTCTCGGTGCAATGGGTGTTTCACCGCACTTATACACAGTGAAGCGGCCCACTTGAGACGAAACTGGCTCATTCTAGGTGGTCTTGTTCTTCTCTCTAATAGTAATATAGAAGGTATATTTAATACATGTGTCTACTATGACTATATGAACAATTCCTGGTTCAGGGTGGTGTCATTGCTTCTATATTGGCCAAGTATTGCTTAGTGTAAGAGTGTTCCTTCAGTGATGGTTCGGGTGCAAAATTGTCGGGTTCTGGTGGTCATGGTAACAACCATTGTCAAAGGAAAAATGTAGACAGATCATCTCCATCAGCCAGCCCTCCAAAGAGGAGCAGTTGGTGCACCGACACTCAAATAATCAAAGAGGCAGCGCAGGTCTACAATGCGGGTACTCTAACGAAGCCTACAATGCGGGTACTCTAGCGAATGTTAAACATATAATTACAACTTGGGAGATAGATATTAACCCTCGAGAAGCTACAGAGGATCGGGTGGAAGATTGGAGGGATCTTGTCCCGGACCCGGGCAACACCCATGGGCATACCACCCAATACAAGCACATTGTTCACTTATATTGGTTTATGAAGAGTCTGGTAGACATAGACATTATAACCCCTCAATTGAATGTCTAGGAGCCTAATCCAGGGCTGTAGTAAATTCAAAGAGAATTACAGCTGATCCAAGTCCAGATTCATCATTAGAACAAACGCCTTGGCTGCATTGAGGAACACATTTTATGTCTTCCCCAGTCAGAACTATCGAGTTCAAGTGCAAAAGACCCATCACTTGTGGAGTCTTCAAATTAGTAGTTGTTATCATATTTAGCTTTGGTGGTTTTTTTGTTGGTTTTTACAGTTATATATGTTGGTTACTATAGAATTTTGTAGATATATAATTAGAAATTGGTGTTTTTATATTCAGGCATACAAGGCCTTGATGGAAAGACATAAAAATTTCAATTTTTGGTTGGCATATAATGTGTTTCAGTGGTCAACAAACCTCGTTTCCCATAGGGCAGGTTGACACCACGAAATGTCTTTTTTATGGATGTTACCTGCTCTTAACTTGAATGAATGAAGAAGGACCGACCTAGCTTACAAAAAAAAATGAGTGATTAAAGTGTATGTTTCTAGGTAATGTGGACACGATTGAGGATGAAATTTTTTTGATTTAATTGGTGGATTATAAGTTTTCAAAATTGATTAAGTTTATAGGAGTTTTCTTGATTGAAGTTTTTAGGATGTTTATTAATTTCTTTAACTTTTTTAATGATGTGACAAGAGTGATGAAGAGTAGATGTTAGCATTTTAGTTTGGTCAAAGAAGATTAGATGCTTAGTGTTATGGGAATGTTTGATAGTTGCAAATTTTGAGAGACATTACTTAAGAAATAAACAGTGAGTATTTTGAGACAAGTTTTCATTGAATGACGTTTAATGTAAGATTTATTTAATTAGACATTCAATAAAATGTTGAATAAAATAAAATTTAATTTGATTTTAATTGTTGAAAACAAAAATTATTACTCTCACCAAATCTTAAATATAGAAAAATATTTCTCTCAAAACACATACTCTCTCACACCTCTATCCTTTTGTTACACAAGCAATTACTATATCACCTATAATAACAATGTGTCATATATTACATGTCTCGCTATATTCTTTTGTTACAACACTAATTACTATATCACATATAATAACGATGTGTAATATATTACATATATATCCGACAATTTATAAATTCAACGTTCTCCGCTAAAATTATTACTGGATCATTCACCAAAGGTCAAGTAGGTTTCCAATAGTGGATGGTTCACCAAAGTTTAAGGTTTCTAACTCAACTTGATTATTTAAAGAATTATAAAAGTTATTAAGTATTGAAAGAATAAATGCACAAGACACGCATCTTATTGAACGATATTATATTCATAAAATTTGTATGGCATAATTCACATTAAATTGAGAAGAATATGAGATTTTCTTTTAATGTTGAGTTGGTTTGAAGAAAGGGTGTTTTTTGGAAATCTGGATTATATTGTTTAAAATGAATTTTTGATTATACGATAGAAAAAATATTTAAGGCATTTCTATGGTGTAAAAATCGTTTGTCAAATTTATTATTTCAATGAATTTTTGAAGATTTTAAATAAGATTTTAAATAAATTAAATTAAAAATTAAATTAAAAATATTGAATTTAAAAAATATTTATAATATTGAAAAAAAAATATAATAAAAAATTAAATTAAAAAGAAAAAAATTATATATGTATATAAAAGTTAGTTATAATTTGATAGATTTTTGGAAAAATAATAATAATTATATAATTGCAAGTAAATAATAAGATGAAATTAAAAATAGAAAATTTTTAAGGTTGTTACTTTTTTAATGTTATACTTATGTATCTCTATTGTTTGGATGGTTGGAAAAATCTAAGTTATCCAAGAAAAAGGGAGCATTGTCATGATCATAATTTTTTATTCTTGTTTAATTTTGATTTTATTTGACTCAATGATTAAGGTTTAGATGTAACATTTCCATAAAACATATAGGAAAGTAGTGAAAAATGTGTTGATAAAATAACTTGAAAATGTGTTTTATAAGAAAATTGTGAAAAATGTGTTGATAAAATGACTTGAAAAAAGTTGTAAGAAATGTACTGATAAAATGACTTAAAAATGTTTGACTTGAAAATGGACATTATAAACTAGTTTTGGGAAGATCCCATATGGCTATCCCGATTAGTCGTTCCCATTTGAGTAGAAATGGTCCTATTGTTATCTTTCATTATTTCTAATGATTTTGTTATCATTTTAATCTCGAATCAATTCTCACAAATAGAATAGTAAAGTTTTAATTATTATATAAAGTCGATCTTATGGCATATTGATTTAGAAAATTAATATTAAATGTTTAATTTATAATTTACATATATTTTAATTAGTTATATATAAATTTTATATTTTAAAAATTAAGCATTACTAATACATAAAATTGGATAATAGTAAGTCCTTTTGTTAGGTAAAATAAGTTAAGTATCCAGATTTACAAGTATTTATTAAAAGGAGTGAAAGTCTTACTTTTAGAGACCACCAGTAATTTGGAATGATATAGTTTTTTTTGAAAGAGTGATAAATTAACGAGCCTTTACAAATAAAAACCAATAATAATTGTACCTGATCACTAGTAGTTAAACAAGTAATTTGGAATGATATAGTTTTATTTGAAAGTGTGATAAATTAATCAGCTTTTACAAATAAAAACCAATAATAATTGTACCTAATCACTTGTAATTAAACCAGTAATTTGGAATGATATTAACCAGCCTTTACAAATAAAAACCAATAATAATTGTACCTCATCACCACTAATTACTAATTTAATAGATAGATTTTCTAACCATTTAAGAAATAAATATAAAATCGACCAATATCAAAACTGCATTCCCATGACAATACTCTCGAGATAACTCCTCATACACGAATATTTCTAAAATTATTAATCCAGCTTCCAAACCAAAAATCGTTGAAATGCATCCCATAAAAAGCATCTTCTTGTCGAGTAACACAAATCTCTTACCTCTTCCCATCGAATTATAACACAAGTGTGGAACAGAATTGACACAAAGAACCAAAGTATATTTTGTTAGAATTCCATTCTCTTACAGTTCAATCTGACAGTTTATCTCATCTGGAAAATCTCTTAAGTTATAACAACCCTTAAGATAGAGACACTTCATATTTTCTAGGTCCCCTAGTTGAGATGGCAACGATTTTAGATTTCTACAATATCCCAGATACAGAAACTGAAGGGAAGAAAGATTACCAATATCTTCAGATATACTTTCAATTTCAGTCCAACTCAGATTGAGAAACTCAAGGTGTATTAATTGCCACAACGATGCTGGCAATGTTTTTACTGGTATACTCAGCTCCAGTACCCTCAACGAGGTAAAGTTGAGAAAAAATCCTGCTGGAATTTCTTTCAAATTTTCATTTTTCCCCAGGAAAAGAGAAACCAATTTGGGGCATCTCAAGTCCTTTGTTGGCAAAGAAGTGATATTATTGTCATAGACTGAGAGTCTTCTGCAAACAGCATGGTTCTGGATGTCAGCGAAATGTTGAAGCCTTTGACTTGCCCTAAATACACAGTTCTCCTCATTCTCTGCCACACAAATTGCCATGTTCCGGACAACATAGTGAACTGTAATGACATCCCCTTTCACCTGAAATAAGCATCGATTTTCTAGTAGCTCTACATAATTGTACCCCATCTTCAATAAAGAGTCTGCATCCCTGGCCTTAAGTAAGCCTTCTGCGATCCACATATGCACCAATGCCTTCACCGGAATTTGTTCACCTTCGGATGAAGCGGCACAGTATAAAAAGCAATTTTTCAAATTGTTACCAGGCAGAGTATCGTAACTCCACCTCAATCGCTGAAACAAAACTGTATCAATGGAAGGACGAGTGATTGGAAAATTGAAATCCACTCTCTGAATTTGCCTTAAAGCAAGCTGCCAATCATTTAAAGCTCTGTTGCCAATCATTGCAGAGGCTACTAACTTTATCGCCAGGGGCAGACCTTCACATTCGCTGGCAACTTTTTTGGCAATATGTTCTATCTACCCCGGAATATGCACATCTTTGAAAGCTATGTTGCAGAACAACTCCCATGTGTCCTCCATGGGCATGCGTTGTATTTTCATGCACCCGTCGGCCTTCATTTCTTCAATCAGATTTCTATTCTCCGTAGAGAATACAAGTTTGCTCTGTTTGTCATTGCTAAATTCCACGCCTAATTCATTGAGATCAAGTTTTCTCAACATGTTATCTAAAACCATAAAAAAATTCCCCCTCTTGAGATATGCAGACAACATCATCCTCCGCATATCAACATCATTATAACAGTTGGTGAGGTCTAAATTAACTTCAGAAGCAATACGACCCTGCAACTCTAGATTTGGAAATTGATCAACTGGAACCCAAATCACATCATCAAAAACGTCACTAACCTTATAGGAGTTGTACATTTTTCTGAGCATTGTTGTTTTTCCCACTCCACCACTGCCGTACACTCCTATTATCCGCGTTTGGGGAGCTTCGGTAAACCAGCTATTTAGCTCTATCTCTGTTTCTTGTGGGGCGGCGGAGGCAACCTGTTGAGCAGTGCAAAACACTGAAAAATCGGTGTGGAGCTCATTAAAGAGCACATTTAAAGCTGTCTTCCACTCTCTGATTTCTCTAGAGAGTCTGGGCGTGCAAAAAAAGATCTCAATACAGTGGTGCGGCCGTTGTGAGCGATCAATCAAGTCCTTGGCCTTTAGAACTGCATCTTGCATTCTTTGCAAAGAGTTGCTCAGCGACTGAGGGGGAGTCTTGCGCTGGCGCTCGAATTGATCGGTAATATCGATTAAGAGAACCTTCAAGAGATTTAACTGACCTTCGAGAAGCCGACGGTTATGATCCAATTGCCTAGCATCGTCAATCTGTTCGATGAGTGCAGCAATAACAACGTTTATGGAGTTGGATGCGGCTCCGGTCAGAATATCCATTGCCAATGATTGGTTGGAGCAGAGTGGGGAAGAATACGAATGTGAGAACAACAAAGTGGAAGAGAGGATGAAAATAAAACGCTGCCAACAAAGCAAAATATGAATATGCGTAAGCAGCAGGGACCAAAGTTGCAAACCCTATACGTATGCAAGCACGAGAAGTGCAGATCAGTTGTGTAAATATATAAGGGATTAGAATTTCTGATGATTTATGGGCAGCTGTAAGGTTGGAATACGAATATATTCCAATGAAACAACTTTACTTAATTCGTCAACATTTTTCCGTTTATGATGCCTTTACTCCATGCAAAGAAGTCAACATCCTTTCCCATGCTTAATAATTTCTTAATATAAAGGTGAGGAATTGAAGTCGTTATTTATTCGTATGTTTAACATATGGATAAGAAAAAGATTACGAATCAATTCTTCCGTGCTATTCCATAAAGAATAAATGTTGAAATATAATTTCAACGGCATGTCCGCGGGGGTCCGGGAAGTCTGGCCAGGGGAGCAACATACCCCATCGGACTGGCCCCACATCATACAGCTGCAATGGAAGTCCGAGGGGGTCAGGCAAAGCAGCAGGCTGGAGCAGCATACCCTGTCGGAATTGATGACGTATGCTGGGGGCCCACAAATGTTATACGGCCATATGACATACGTTATATGATATATATTGATCGCCGGTTAATGTGTTAATACGGCATTTGTTTTATGTCATTTGTTTTTAAATTTGGGTTTATTTTTAATTGCCCAGCACATTGTAAAAAGCCGTAAGGTGAATGTTTTTTTATTACACAGCACAGTAAATTTTTAATTGCAATGCACAGCAGTGCGGAAGAAAGCAAAGGGTTGCTGTATTATTTTTTAATACACAGAACAGAGTTTGTGAAGCACAACAGTGCTGGGATAAATATCACAGTGCCAGAAAGTCAATTAAACTTCAATGCGGTTCCAAGCGGTGCTGACAGAAGTTATTGAGACCATTAAAGATTTCTGAAGCGGTGAAGTTTAGTGGTTGAGCAATTTATGATGCAGATATTTGTTTTGTAATACATAGGACAGAGTTGTTAATTGTAGTGTAATGTTTTAATACACAGCAGCGTATTTTAAAACAGAGAGCAGAGTTTTATGCACAGCAGTGCATTTGTAAAAGACAGAGAGCTGTAATTTTTATAATTACACAGAACAACAGAGTTTTTTTTTAAAAACAGAGTATGCACATTAGTGTATTGTTGTTGAGTTAGAGAGACAGAGTATTTCTCTGTGTGAGACAGAGAGTGATAGTTTACTCTGTGTTTGCAGCAGATAAACCAATTTGTAATCCCTCTGAGTTTGAGGAAGTATTGTAACAGCAAGTTTTTTTTTTAATAGAATTTTTTTTGTGAAACTCTGTCAAAATTCTGAATATTTCTCTGTGTTGGGCAAGGCAGTTTTATTTGTTTTTGGAATTCTGAAAATTCCAACATGGTATCGGAGCCAATCCAGGCTATTTGAAGGTCAAATAAGCTGAAGGAACAGAGTTCGTTTTTGAAGCAACCTCTCCAGCAGAGTGAAGGTTCAGCCAAGAAGAATTCGAAGGTATTTCTCTATAAAATTTGTTGTGTAACTGTTGCAAAACAGTGAGCTATTTTAATACACAGTCAAGTGTTTTTAAATCATAGTTAGAAGTGCAGAATGGCTGGTTCTAGCACAGGTATGAGTTTGGGAAATGTCCATCTCCCACAATTCAATGGAAAAAATTATGATTACTGGTCAATAACTATGAGGGCTTTATTTACCTCACAAGAATTATGGGAATTAGTTGAGGATGGCTTTGAAGAGCCAGCAGATGAAGCAGAGTTTTTAATGTTAAATCAAGCAGGAAGAGAACAGTTGAAGAACAATAAGAAGAAAGATGCCAAGGCTCTTTTCTTCTTGTATCAAGCAGTGCATGAGAGTGTGTTTCCAAGGATAGCAGCAGCCAAGAAATCCAATGAAGCATGGGAAACTCTCAAGACAGCTTATCAAGGTATGGAGAGAGTGAAGACAGCAAAACTTCAGTTGCTGAGGAGAGATTTTGAGACTCTCTGTATGAAAGAGTCAGATAATATTGACTCATTCTTCACTCATGTGATTGGAATGGTCACACAAATCAGATCTCATGGAGAGACTCTTGAGGACAAGAGGATTGTGGAAAAACTCTTGAGAAGCTTACCCTCAAGATTCGATGTGATTGTCACCACCATAGAAGAGACAAGGGATCTCACAAAGTTTTCAGTGGATGAATTACATGCATCACTGATTACCCATGAACAGAGATTGGGTAGGAGTGAGAACTCATCTCTTGAACAAGCCTTTAAGACCCAGATGTCTTTCGGAAGAGGAAGAGGGCAAGGCAGAAGAGGAAGAGGCAGAAGCCAGAATAGAGGTGGAAGGAACAGTCCAGCAAATGCTCAAGGAAGGGGCAGCAATCCAAATCAGCATCAAGGCCAAGGCAGCAGCCAGCAGAATGGTCAGCAGAATGCTCAAGGACAAAGGTATGACAAATCCAATGTCCAATGTTATAATTGTAAGAAATATGGTCATTATGCTAATGAATGTAGAAAGAAGAAGCAGAATGATATGAGAAGTGAAACTAGTGCAAATTTCACAAAAGAAAACAACAGTCAAAGTAATTTGTTTTTAGCTTGTAATATGGCTGAAGAAAAGAGTGAAGACTTATGGTTTCTAGACTCCGGTTGTAGTAACCATATGACAAGAAACTTAGCAATGTTTTCTATGTTAGATGAGAGTGTGCAGTCACAAGTCACACTAGGAACTGATAGCAAAGTTTCTGTTATGGGAAAAGGAGATGTAAATGTTTTAACAAGATTAGGTGCAAGGAAAACCATAGCAGATGTTTATTATGTTCCAGGAATGAAGTGTAACCTCTTAAGTGTTGGACAGCCTGTCCATAAGGGGTATAATGTTTTCTTTGATAATGATGTTTGTACCATCATGGATAAACCACCCAGCAAAGTATGTATTGCTGAAGTGAAGATGACAAGGAACAGGATGTTCCCTCTCAGAATGAGAGCAGACTTGAAGCATGGCGAAGAGAAAGCAGCAGTTGCACAGGAGACTTTCCAAAGCGAACCAAAGGATGATAATTGGTTATGGCACTTGAGATTTGGTCATCTCAACTTTGGAGGTCTTAACTTGTTGAACAGAAAAGGAATGGTAAGTGGTTTACCATTGATAGAGAAACTGGATAGCCTTTGTGAAGGTTGTATTCTTGGGAAACAACACAGAGAAAGTTTTCCTTCCGGGAAAAGCATAAGGGCAAAAGCACCCTTAGAGATTGTCCACTCGGATGTGTGTGGACCGATGCAAACTCCATCACTTGCTAGCAGCCACTATATCTTAACATTTATAGATGATTTTACAAGAAAAACTTGGGTTTACTTTTTGAAAAAGAAAAGTGAAGTGTTTGAAAAATTCCGCAATTTCAAAGCACTTGTTGAGAATCAAAGTGGGCTGCATATCAAGGTCTTAAGGACTGATAGAGGAGGTGAGTATATATCTAAAGATTTTCTACGTTTTTGTAGAGAAAATGGTATTCATAAACAATTTACAGCTAGATATACACCGCAGCAAAATGGAGTGGCCGAAAGGAAGAACCGAACCATAATGGACATGGCGAGGAGTATGCTTAAGGCAAAGCATTTGCCGAATGATTATTGGGCTGAAGCTGTACACTGTGCGGCGTATATTTTGAACAGGTGCCCTACAAAAGAAGTTATGAACAAAGTGCCGGAAGAAGCATGGAGTGGCACAAGGCAAAGTGTCACACACATGAAGGTATTCGGATGTGTGGCTTATGCACACATTCCGGATCAGCTAAGGAAGAAGTTGGACAGCAAGGGGGAGAAATGTATTTTCATTGGATACAGTGAGGAATCCAAGGCCTACAGGTTATATAACCCATCCAGCAAGAAGTTTCTTGTGAGCAGAGACGTACAGTTCATTGAAGAGGAAGCTTGGGATGGAAGCATAGAGAAAACAGTGAATGTTAAACACTGTTTATCTCATGATGAGAATAATGATGAGGTGGCTGAAATACATCCCCAAACAGCAGCATCAACACCGCAAAGTACACCCTTGAGGAGAAATGAAAGTGCTTCTCCAAGCACACCACAAGGAGGAAATTCAAGTGCTTCTTCAAGTACTTGTACACCTACTGAAAGAGGTAAGAAATTCAGAAGTTTGAAAGAAATTTATGAACAAGATTTAGCTAATGAAGGTATCAATTCTTTGTTTGCTTTATATTGTCATGTTTATGATCCTGTTCATTTCGAAGAAGCTATCAAGGATAGGAAATGGATAGAAGCTATGGATGAGGAAATAAATGCCATAGAGAGGAACAAAACTTGGGATTTGGTTGAGCCCCCAAAAGGTAAAGATGTCATTGGTGTTAAATGGGTCTACAAGACCAAGAGTAATGTTGAAGGCAAGATAGAGAGACACAAGGCAAGGCTTGTTGTCAAAGGCTATAAGCAGAAGCATGGCATAGATTATGAGGAAACTTTCGCACCGGTTGCCAGAATGGAAACCGTGAGAGCAGTGTTGTCCATAGCAGCACAAAACAAGTGGAAAGTTTACCAAATGGACGTGAAGTCAACATTTCTGAACGGAGTGTTAATGGAAGAGGTTTACATTGAACAACCTCTCGGTTATGAAAAGAAAGGCCAAGAGCACAAAGTATGCAAGTTGAAGAAAGCTCTTTATGGGCTGAAGCAAGCGCCAAGAGCGTGGTATAGTAGGATAGATTCATATCTACTGGAAAATGGTTTTGAGAAGTGTGAGGGAGAACCCACCCTCTACATCAAGGAACAAGATGGTAAAATTTTGATTGTAGTCTTGTATGTTGATGATGTTATTTTTACAGGTAATGATGATTGCCTTATTGAACATTTTAAAACAGTCATGAAGGAAGAATTTGAAATGACTGACATGGGTTTGCTGAGATACTTCTTGGGAATAGAAGTAGAACAAGATGAGAATGGGATTTTTATCTCACAGGCAAAGTATGTTAATGAATTTCTTGAAAGATTTAACATGCAGGAAAGCAAAGCAGCAATCACTCCCACAGTGATGGGATTAAAACTCAGCAGAGAGGACAACAGTAAGGATTTTGATCCTAGTTTGTACAAGAGCATAGTTGGCAGCCTTATGTATTTGACTGCAACTAGGCCGGACATAATGCATGCTGTTAGTTTGATTTCCAGGTTTATGGAAAAGCCAAAGGAGGCACATTGGCAAGCAGCAAAAAGGATTTTGAGGTATGTTAAAGGTACAAAGAAATTTGGTATTTTTTATACTACTTCAGAAAGTTCAGATTTAGTTGGATACACTGACAGTGATTGGGCTGGAAGTGTTGATGATCGGAAGAGCACTTCCGGTTATGTTTTTCATATGGGTTCAGGAGCCATTTCATGGGCTTCTAAGAAACAGCCCGTTGTAGCGTTGTCTACGGCAGAAGCAGAGTATGTGGCAGCTACAGTAGCAGCGTGTCAAGCAGTTTGGATGCGGAAAATGTTGAGAAGCTTATGTCAAGAACAGGTAAAAGGGACAGTGATATTTTGTGACAATAGCTCAGCTATTGCATTGTCTAAAAATTCTGTTTTTCATAAAAGAACTAAGCACATTGACACCAAGTTTCATTTCATACGGGAATTGGTAAGCAATGGAGAGATCGTTTTGCAGCATTGCAGAATGGAGGATCAGTTTGCAGATATCCTCACAAAGCCACTACAGCAGAAAAGCTTTGAACATTTCAGAAAATGCATGGGTATGCAGGAAAACCCAGCAGTTGAAATTAAGGGGGAGTGTTGAAATATAATTTCAACGGCATGTCCGCGGTCCCGCAGTCCAGCTGTGGGAGCAACATACCCAGAACGCTACGCCTTAAAATTGCGCGGAGGAAGCAATGGAAGTCCGAGGGGGTCGTGAAAGGAAGCAAAGAGGTCGAGCAAAGATACCCTGCCTGAATGATGGACGATGCGCTCGGGCCCACAAATGTTATACTACCATATGACATACGTTATATGATATATATTGATCACTTAAGCACGTGTTAATACGACATTTGTTTTATGTCATTTGTTTTTAAATTTGCTTATTTTTAATTGCCCAAGACATTGTAAAAGTCGGCAAGGACAATCTACATATCATTAATAAAGACAAGAAATTTTTAATTGCAATGCACAATAGTTGCTTAAGAAAGCAAAGGGTTGTCAGATATTTTTTAATACACGTATCGTAGTTTAGAAGACAAGAAGGTCGTGGGATAATTATCACAAGCAAGTTTAGAAAGTCAATTAAACTTCAATGCGGTTCCAAGCGGTGCTGACAGAAGTTATTGAGACCATTAAAGATTTCTGAAGCGGTGAAATTTAGTGGTTGAGTAATTTATGATGCGTATATTTGCTTTGTAATACATAGGACGTAGGTTGTTAATTGTAGTGTAATGTTTTAATACACAAAGAACGTATTTAAAACAGAGTTGTAGTTTTATGCACAGCAGTGCGTTTGTAAAAGACAGAGAGCTGTAATTTTTATAATTACACAGAACAGCAGAGTTTTTTTTAAAAACAGAGTATGCACAGTAGTGTACTGTTGTTGAGTTAGAGAGACAGAGTATTTCTCTGTGTGAGACAGAGAGTGATAGTTTACTCTGTGTTTGCAGCAGATAAACCAATTTGTAATCCCTCTGAGTTTGAGGAAGTATTGTAACAGCAAGTTTTTTTTAATAGAATTTTTTTGTGAAACTCTGTCAAAATTCTGAATATTTCTCTGTGTTGGGCAAGGCAGTTTTATTTGTTTTTGGAATTCTGAAAATTCCGACAAGAAAAACATCCAACTGCTCATTCACACCATGTTCGATCATTTTTCAAGTCATAACAGCTCAGAAACAGAATAAGAATAAAGCTGAAGTACAAATTATAGTTTTTTAAATTTTCATCAAATTATTTTAACAATAAGTTGAAATAATTTGATTAATTAATTGCACATAATGACTTGTTTATATATAAAATAATGTCAAAACCAGTATTCGTTGCTTCTTATATTGCAACAAAATAACATTGCTGCTGGTTACATGACTCAAATAATAACTTTAATTAATTCCTTTTATAAGAAAAGTTATACAATTACACCTTTTATATATAAAATAATTTCAAAGGCCATCCTCGTTGATTCTTATATGGAAAGAAAAGTGATATTGTTGTTAATACGATTAAAATTTAAAATTTCATTCTTACCACTTATGTCAATATCATTTATATAATCTTATCAGCTTTGCTAATATGATTTACATAATTTGAAGAAACAACTTTAAATTATGATTATGATGAAAGGCGTTTCTTTTCGTGGGGTGGGTAAATATTGTTCATCTCAGTTAATGAGAAGTTTTTTTTATTGCCTTTCCCATCACTAAGATTTTTACATATGATAACTCTTCCAACCAATAAAAACTATCTATCCGTAACTAATAAAAATTACTTATCTTTAAGAGACTTGCCCCTCCACAACTAGGCAACGAGGACGTGGAGACTTCACACAATTTGGAAGGGAAAGTTTTGTTTTTCAATCCTGCTACTTTCTCCATGTAATAAGATACTATTGCATCTAGAGGGTCATGGCTCCTAGGAAGACCAGCTGGTGTTACACCTGATAATAATGCTTCGTTATCATTAGATGTCATTGAGATATATCTAAGCGATATTGATTCTGTGACCCCCATGCGGTTTCTAGCTTCTGACACCATAGAATATGTTAAATTAAAGATCCAAATGTGCAAGGGGTTTTATGCGAAGCACTAGATGTTGATATACGACGGCCGAGAATTGACACGTCCTAATACTCCTATCAAGGATTATGGTGTTACGGACGGGAATGTTTTACATTTTATTTTGAGGCTCTCGTATATTCAACTCGTTAGAGTAAAAACCAATAGTGCAAAGAAATATGTGTTTAGAGTTCAAAAAAACTGGAATGTACACGATTTGAAGCAAAGGATTCATGCAAGAGACTCAGGTTTGGCATTGGATGAACAACAATTAGTTTTCAAAGATGAGCAGCTCGAGGACAAGAAGCTCATTGAGGATTTGCTTTTGGAGGACAACACTATTATCCACCTGTATGTATGTGAGAAAACACTAAAGCTCAAAACAAAACCAGTTGTAACAGCTGTGGAAGTCTGTTTTGTAGCCCCTGATAGTGATAATGATAGACTGCAAGATTCAACAAAAATACTACAATGCAGTCGTATTCAGGAGAACTCACTCATAACACCAACCCAGCCCCCCCGATTGACTTATGTTATAGAAAATACTCTTGAAAGGCGATAGATTATCATGATGCAAGACCCGTTTATCTTGTGGAACCACTTGCGGCTTCTGTCAATTTTGTGTTGTCGCTGACTTTTTATGATTCATTGAGTATTCTAAGGTCAGGTCTGGAGTTCGGAAATCCTCCAAAACAGTCTTCTGAGGGATGTGGAGGTGTATATTTTCTGCAAGATGCAATAGGGACCAGGCATGTTGGTGTCTTTAAACCTGTTGATGAGGAACCTATGGTTGTAAATAATCCAAGAGGTATCCCTGTTTCCCCCAGTGGAGAGGGCTTGAAAAGAGGGACTAGGGTGGGAAAGGGTGCTTATAGAGAGGTTGCTGCAAATATTTTGGACCATCCTATTGGTGGACCTCGAAACTTGACTAGTGATAGCCAGGTTCCGATCCTACTATGATGATTCGATGCTCTCATTAGTCGTTTCACAATGCAAAAGTCATGGGTGGTTCAGTCCAAGATGATTCGATGCTCTCATTATGCGTTTCACAATGCAAAAGTCATGGGTGGTTTAGTCCAAGAAACAAAGATAGGTTCTCTACAGATGTTTGTAAATTGTGAAAGCAGTTGTGAAGACATGGTTCGTGCAATTTGTAAATTGTGAAAGCAGTTGTGAAGACACGGTTCGTGCAACTTTTCTTGTTCATGAAGTACACAATATTACTGTCTTGGACATCAAGCTGGCAAATGTTGATAGGCATGGTGGAAATGTGCTCGTTTATAATGAAGGTGAACCATCATCAATTAATCTTGTTCCTATAGACCATGGATATTGTCTACCTGAAGTGGTATTTTATATTTGTTGATTTTTCAAGACAAATTTCATATTACTTTATTGTGCAAGTGATGCTTATAAATTTCAGAAATGGAGTAAATTGAGTTTTTTTTACATGATAAAGATATTGAATATTTTACATGATAGAGATATTGATTTTAGCTATACACATGTAAAATAGTAACTAGTGAGTCAATGAAATTATTTTTTAGACTTAACTTTGAGTGCAAGGGGTTAAGACTATCACCAACATTGTTATTTTCATTTGACATACAGTTTGAAGATTGTACATTTGAGTGGCTTTACTGGCCTCAGTCTAAGACTCTAAACAACCTTATGATCCCAAAAATCTTCAGTATATAAGTTTGTTAGATGACGATATGGATATTCAACTGTTGAAGTCTCCTGGTTGGTCCCTGTCTCTGGCATGTTCTTGTGTACTGCAAATTTCAACAATGTTTCTTAATAAGGGTGCAGCAGCAGGTCTTACTCCATATGAGAATTCTTGTATGATATGTATAGAGTCCCTCAACAAGCCATCAGTGATTGAGAACATTGTGGAGGAGGAAAAGGAAGCAATTCTTCATCGATGGAGTGAGGTTTGCATTCTTGGAAGTTGTTTATGAGATCATGGACTTCCACATAGAACAAATGAAATGTACCGAGTAGTAACTTTTCATTCATTTTTCACTGTTTTTGTTTCCTCTTAATTAAAGAGCGTTTTTAAAAAGTGGTAGTGATGCTTATGTCCTCTTGTCCCCAGTTTCTTAAATTTATAGTGTGTCTCTCCTTGAAACTCTCCCTTCGGTTGGACTAAGTTACAAGGCAATATAATAGATACTATGAGGGAATTGGGGCCATTATGAGCTACATTATTTTTTTCTATAATTCATGGAACCAATGATAGTATACATACCTAATAAATACTTTTTATTTGTATATTTCTTTCATAAATATGAAAGCAAGCTATATTGTTTGTATTGTTGAGGTACCTGAAGTATTTTGGAAGCTATATAATGCCTTTGTGTTTGTTGATGAGTTATGGAACCAGTGAAAGTATTTGTACCTTAATAGTATACTTTTTAGTATATTTGTTGCATAATATCAAGGCAAGCTAGGTTTTGTGTACTAATTAAAGTACCAGAAGTATTTTGTAAGCTATATAAATCGGATTTGTTTTCAAATGTGTCTTTTTCTCACTAAGCTGCTTATGCAAAGTTTTGGTTTGGTAAAATAATATTTTTCCATGACAGACATCAATTACAAAGCTCAATGCTTAGGGGAATAATTTCCAAATACTTATTTCTGTGTATACCAATTCTACAAGTAAAATAATAATTTTCAATCACAAATATCAATTACCAAGCTTAATGCTTACGGGAAGACTTGTCTTTATGGAAATTATACATAATAATGACTTATGAGGTGCAATAAGAATGGAAGTAGGCCACAGTATGGCAATTCTACAAAAAATTACTTATGAGGTGCAATAGGAATGGAAATTGGCCACAATAAGCGTTAACATTAATAAAATGAGTATAATTTGTATAAACATCACATATTCCTACTCTAGTCTAGTATATTTAGATACTAAACTCTTATCTTAAGACATATATTTTTCATGCATTTTTATAGATCCAAAGGATCTCAGACGTTTATCTTGCTCAGTTTGACATGGAAGATGTGGTCAACTTGTGAAGGTTGGTCTTTGATATCAACCTCATTCTTATATTTTTGATAGTATTATCTAGATTATATATAATTTGAGAATATCTTGATTATATATAATAATACTTAATTATGATCATCTAATTTTTTTAAGCAACAATAACCGACCTATATCTAACTCTAGGTCTATCAAAAGGCTGAGAGAGATCAAGTTTTGCATTCTAAAAAAAGGTTTGCACCTTAAAGGTTTTGTTAAATATAGGCTGGCACATTTGTAGTTATAGGTTTAGGGTATGCAAATATCCATATCTTATCTAAAGAATTTTTATATTTTGGTCCACCATCATAGCCGCCACAATCACTAGTAAAGTTCAAAATTATGGTTATTTCATAGAAAAATATCCGCTATAATAATATCAGCCCTTAAGGCATACAAAAACTATATCCTGAGGTTGTAATGCATCCAAACAACAATAACACAAATTGGCTTAAGGCCCTAATAAAATAACTCCATTAAGCAGCAACAGGAAGAAGCCTAGCATTTGGAAACTTATCATCATGGTCCTTATGGGTTCACCCCTATCCAGAAACAATATGCTATGTATCAGTAAAAATTTATTCTAGCCATCAGGTTTCCTCGTGCCTCAGACAGTGGAAAGTGGGACTCTAGGGAACTTGTCCTTTTGTTGATTTTTTTGAGGTGGCCAGTTATGTCAATGCTTCCTCTTCTCTCACCGTTTAGATCACTTGATGTTGTTGTTGCCCTTGTGACTGTTGTGACCAAACTCAATATGCTGGAGATCCTCCAAGTGCCTCTCCAATCATAGTGCACAAGGTTGCCATAGGTGTGTCACATTCATCTCAACCTTTTACACATTTATGATTGACTTTATGAGAACCAATCATACAACTAGTGTGTGAGAATCATGTTTTCTTCTTTGTTTCACATAAATCATGGCTCGATTGACAAGGCAGTTGGAAAAGGTTAAGGGTGTTAAGAAATCTATAGGGTAGTAGATAGAATGGTTTCTCTTTCTATGATAACTGCTTGTGATGTTTTTTCACTTTTTCTTACTTAGTAGCTTATTCTCATATTATTACGTTTGTATATCATCAAATAACTACCAAAACAATGTAATGTTATAAGAGGGAATTGTAAACCTTATGGGTTTTCTGTGACCAAAAATCCTCAGAGAATTCCTTCTCCTTGGCCTCCTATGCATCGATTCTATTATAAATATTTTTCATGTGTGTCAAATGCATCACATAGGTGAGTATACCTTCCCTTGTGTCAACTCTCGAATAAAAAAATACACAACAAAGGTGATGACACCTTTCCTTGTGTCAACTCTGGAATCAAAATTGTAGGTGCAAGAATTCTTTTTAATGTATTCAATAATATGAGACGGGATTCCTCCCTTCGAATGAGTATCAATAAAAGGGAATGAGTTATATGTTTCCATTTCAATAGGTTCATGGAAAATAATAACCACATTCCTGTGTTCATTCTTAGCACCAATATCATAGACATCATAAACAAGAAGTCCACTGAAGCACACACACTAATATCATGCTCTATGGTGTGAGGATGTCTGAAGGTTTATTTGACAAATTTGATGATCCCAACTCAAATAAAATTGCCTCATGTTTTTAGAGGTGAATATTTTGATTAGTTGGTGCCCCTTATTGTCTTTTGTCTCTGTGGGAAAAAGTAGAGCGGTCACAGATTTTATACTTGTTTCATTTTCACCCTTTCATAATTTTTGTAAAATCATTTAACATTCTTCTACCGGTGTCATACAATTCTATTGAGAGTTAATGCAGTCGAGGGCTTTTCTAGTAAATTTGTTTTTAGTTATAACTGACATCTTATCCAACCCTAAGTTTTAGATGATGGTTTTATGGCCTTCCCCTTTCAAAATGTGCAAAGCATTCATCTATAATATGACATATTTGCCCCAGTTTTCAAGTGATTTATGCTTGTTATGAACTTTGCATGTCACTAAGACAGTGCCTTAAACAAAATGTGGCAATTAAGAGGAAAAACAACTTATTTGAACATGCATGATGATATTGGTTGGAAAATTTCATTCACTTTCTGAGAATGCTTTTGCTGTAGTCATTACAAAACTCATAAAACTTGATGAACAATAAAATGAAAAATAGTCTAAATTCTTTCCTGTGTGTTTGTCATTGTGAATGCCTAATGCCACATTGAAAAAACTTGATGAACAACAAAATGTGAAAAAAAATTGTCCAAATGCTTGCTTTTGTGTTTATCTGTGAATACCTAATGCCCCATTGCAAGAAAGGAGGGAACAAAGTGGCAAGCTATAACTGTTCCTATATTTATAATTTAATATATCAGTATTTGCATGATTGTAAACTTCAGAATTACAACTTTTCCAATTTTAACAATCTTATCGGCGTACCTTTGCACCTTTTGGGGCAATTGCTAGTTAAAAATATTTTGTCTCAGGCATTTCTATTTGGAATTAAGGTGGATGGGCGACATTGACATTATTTAGTCGAATATACTTAGAATATGCTTTATTGACGTATCATTTATTGAACATCCGTGGAGATGTTTCATTTATTGAAATGATAGAACTATCGTCCACACATTACTTAATGGAGAGTAGCCCTTTAAAATGGGAGTCCACACACAACCACTGACGTGTAAATGAGTTCTACATCTAATAAATTGCGAGGTTGTTACAGTCAAATTGCTGCCAAAACTTATAGCTGCATATAGAGTGGTCTTTAGTGTGATTTTTTGGAAGTTTTTCAGGAGGATTTTTTCGGTCTAATTTCTCTAAAATTCGGGAATTTATTTAAATCACAAGTTTGATGGATAACCTTTGCACAATATAATTGCCCTAGGGGTTTTTGAGGGTGTTGAATCCATATATGCAGTCAAAAAACCATTTTAAATAACACAAATTAAGATTTCACCTCAATTTTTTTCGTCGGATTCCAGCACTGGAAACTCCAAAAAGTCACACTAAAGTCAAATCCATTGCATATTAAACTTTGACTGTATGGTGAGGGGTCACGGTGTGAAACTTTTTATTCTTCTTGTTGCAGATGTTGGTCCTGATGACTCAACTTAGGTGGTGAGGCATCATTTTTGTTTTATGATAAGTCACAATCTTTACATTGAATCATCTTTAGGCAGAAGGTATTAGCGTGGTAGTCAAGGGTGGAAACCCGCCTCTTTGGGCTTTAAGTTCAATTTGAAAAAGCTTTGTTGATTAGATTATATTAGATATGTTTTAATGATGTCCAAGAGACCCAACGGTCTAAGGGACCCAAATTCCACACCAGAAAATACATCACACTCTTAAGTTTCCCTCTAGAACAACCCTTTTGCCGTGAATTTTGATCATGAAATTCCCAGTTTTGTGAAGCCTTGCTTCCTCAAACAACATGCTTAAACTATCCACCTTTAGAAAAATTTCAAACTTATTATGAATGTCCTCATAAGTCGTACATTCCATGATAAAGTGCCACTTGGTTTCAACCGCTCCTCTCCTACAAAAGATACAAATTCTTTCTTGCCATTCTTCCTTGGCGGTTATCCATATACTTGTTCCAGACCTAATATGGTGAGATCCGGTCCTTAGCTATGTTATTAAAATTTTATCCTTCCCCTTGATTGCAACACTCAAATAAGTCTTTTGTTCATATGATTGTGAGGGGTTGAAGTTTTTGACATATATCATTTTTTTTATGACAATGTTTTTTCCCACATGGCAGTCCTAAATTTTTCAAACACCCATTTTTTTATCTCCTCTTTAGAATTAGGACAATCTTTCCAATTAATTCCCCATTTGCTCATCCATTTGTCATTTTTATTCCTCCAAGTTTTCTTCCTACACTTTAGCTCCTTTGTGAAAATCATCTTGGGCCAACGATGTGCCTCCATGCTTTCCATATTTTTTAGATAATTTAACAAACAAATGATTTTTGAAGCCTCCATTGGGAAAATTATAACCTCAGCTAACATGATCTCATATGGAACCGTTGACTTGAAATTGAGGTTACTAATGATTAAGTGCTTTTGAATTCTTTCTAGATGTCTCTACTTGTGATTTTACATGTTTCTCCCCAAAACTTCACATCCATATAGGACAATCGAGGTACCAACACTCCAAAAATAGTTTTCTTAGTCCCATAATTCCTCTTTCCTGCATCTGTTCTGAAGAAGGTAAGAAGCTATCCAACCCCCTTATATCGTTTTGGTTATGAATGTCTCCCAATTGAGACTGTTGTGAAATATAATTCCTACTTACTTTTACTCTTCCACTATCCGTAGGGGATTTTCCTCAAATATGAAACTAACATATTTCTTTTTCTATTTTAAAGAGAAGATAATGGCTTTGGTTTTGTTGGTGTTTACTTGCATCCCAACCTCCTGACAGAAGATCTCTAAGGCTTTGAAATTCTCTCTCAAACCATCGGAATATTTTGCAATTAAGATAAGATCGTGAGCGTACAAAAGTAGCTTCACGACATGCCTCGCTAGTTGAATACCCTCTCCATTGGTGTTGTTTAGCCATTCTTCTAGCTTATCAATATATAAACCAAACAGAGTGGGGGAAAGGCGGCACCCATCCTTGACCCCAATGTCACTACCAAAGAATTCTGAAAATCCCTCTTAATTTCTGATTTGAGCACTAAATTTCTCATATATTTTATGGGCAACAACTCTATATTGGAATTTGGGATTCCAAGGTCTTCCATTTTTCTCCAAAGCTTATCCCTAGGAACAATGTCAAAAGTTTTTTTGAAATCAACAAAGCAACGAAAGGCTTCCCCACCCTGAATGTCCCATACTTTTTGGATGAAGTGCGTAAGAGTGATGTAACAATCAATTGTAGAATGCCTTGGCCTAAAACCGACATGTATTTTTTCTCTTTTATCCTATTTTTCTATCCAACTCTTGATTCTACGCTCTATCATGCTCCCAAACAATTTTCCAAGAAGAGGATTGACCATAATAGTACAACAATTAGGGGGATTATTGATGTCACTAATTTTTGTAAAGAGGGATAGTGACACTTGTCCATTCAACTATAAAATTGTCTTGTGTGATGTTTTTAAAGATCCTTCTGATGATTGGGGCTAAGATATAAAAACCCCATTTTAAGAATTCTTCCAGTAACCCATCAATGTCTTGGGCTTTACCACTCACTAAATTTTTTATACCACGCTTGACATCCTCCACTGAAAATAACACACTTGTAGAGTTGATTATGGGGGATACTTTTCTCTTGATTCCTCTCATAGAGAAGCTTTGAATATTACAACCAATAAGTATCTGATATATTATTATCTATTTGTTTTCTCTTTTGTTGTAGTTCCTGCCAAAATCCTTTGGGGTTATGTTTTCCCAAAGAGATTTAACTCATTTATTTTTGAAGTCACATGAATATATTTTTTTTATTTTTATCATATTTTTATACTTTTTCCTGCTTTCACTATCTTCCTCCTTATCCTTAAGTCATCTTTTAGTAGCCTTGCACTCTTCATCATACCGAGGATTAGTTTGAAAGGTGTTGTAGACCCTCTACTTAGGAAAATATATTTTTCACACCTATAAGGCTTTGTGGCTTAGAGGGATCGGTATATTTTTGCCAATGCATTCTATTTCTTCATTGTCTTCTTTGTTTTCTGTGTTGATTTTTTCTCGTTGAAAGTGTTTTTCTAAACTAGCAGCAAAAAACTCTTGGTTTTCTTGATTTTTGAGGATTCTTCCATTTGCATGCACTTTCTTGTGGCATTGTTGGGTCTGCCCTTCCTGTATCCTAGTTGAGTGTATGCCCAAATTAATACAAAGAGGCATATGGTGAGAATTTATATCTATAGGACAAGCCTCAATATTGAACTCTAAAAAACTGGAAATAGAGTTCTAAGAGAATATTACATAGTCCACCACACTTTGACCATTGTGTGTTTTACATGTGATGCCGCTAGATTTTGGCCAATATTTCATGCCATTGAAAATTACCATGTCATGGAGGTTACATAAGCCTAATAACTCATCTCTAAAGTGCGACACTCTCCCATTCCCATCTTGAGAAATCATTTTCCATGTGTGCTCTTCATTCTCGTCTAAGCATAGAGGATTGTTGTCCAAATTCCCATCACTTCCCAACTGAATGCAATGATTGTTTGTTGTCCTAACATTAAAGTTTCCAATTAGAACTATACCTCCTAAAATCTTGAAAGTAGCAATATATATTTTTAAAGCAGCATAAGGGTATTCTTTATCTAAATTTGTCCTCTTGTAGAAATTTGAGTTTTTTGGGGTGAAGTAACATGCATCGAACCTGAATTTTACTTTGTTCTTTTTTATATTTAGCCATATGGATCTCTTATTTGGATCCTATTTTTCCACTTTCATTATTCCACTCCACATTTCTCTTATTAGAACGGTGATCCCTCCATGCCCTTTCATTGTAATAGTCTCTTCGTTCCACACTAAAATTTTATCATACCCTTTGAATTCTGGAACCCTGCAACCCTCATGCTCATGAGTTTCTGTAAATATAATGAGGTATTTCCCTTCTGTTATGGGCCCCAATCCCGGTCTTCTCCTCCATGGGTAACTTCTACAATTCCAACTCACCATGTTTAAATACTCTCTGGGAGCCCTGAATCCCTATTTTTGATTTGTTAAGTGCTCATTGACTTGAGCTTTCCCATTTCCAGCCACTCTAATTTTCCTACATCTCTTGTTGATTTCACTTTCTCCCATTCCTTCCTTCACTCGTCTTGTTGTTCAAGTGTCAAGTCATCATCTAGGTAAATATGAGTTCCTTTAAATAGCCCTTTATTCTTTAGGATACACATCTTGTCTTATATATTTTTTAATGAAACTGTGGCATGTTTATCCTTTTCATTTTTGGCCTTCCTACCAATCTTATTTGCTTGCTAAATATAACTTGTCCAATTCAATTTATCCTTGAGAAAATCCCTTGCTAAAATATTTGTTCTTTCTTTTTCTCCATAGTCTTTCAAGCCTTTGATGACAGCATTTGTGGCCTTGTCTTGCCTAGATTTTTCTTCTCTTATTTTCATCTTGATTTGTGTCTCCATGGCTTCTTTTTGCTCAAAATAGTTCCCTTACCACTTGAATCCAAGTTTTAGCTTCTTCTATTTGTTTCTTTAATTTGATTTCTCTCATTTCGATGTTTGCAATTGTTGATTGAAATTATTCCATTTTATTTTCTCTGTTATCTTTCCTTGTCCATGTGTATTTTTCTTCTACTACCTTCATTTCTAAATCTTGTTTCAGCATGATCAACTCTTGTTTCCCTATTTCCATACTATTTTGTAAGCTTATTACCTTCTCTTTGAGGACCTTGTTTTCTCTTTTAGGTTTCTGATTGACTTCCAAATTTTATTTTAATTTGACAACTTCATGTTGTCCCTTAAGCTCAATGTACTCAATTATTTTTTGCATGCTCATGATTTCGCTTAGCTAGAGCTCTGATGACCACAACAACGATGTGGTTGTGGGGTTGTATGTGTCCTTAGTGTTCTCCTCTTTGTTTGTTGGAGTATCTTCACTTTCCTTTTTCTTTGACCTAAGTTTCTCTTGTTTTGTTAAGACCTCTTTATTCTTTCTAAAATCCCCATCTTGGTTTTCCTTCTCTGTTGCTAACAAAATAATTTTGGCCATGAGATTTGTATTGTTTTTAGTGTTTTTGGTAAGATTCAAGTGATTTTTTTTCTTTGTGATTGTCTCATCTCTTTGGCCTATCTGTATCGTAAAATTCCCTTGTATTGTTTTGCATTCACAAAGATCAATCTTTCATTTATGCAAAATGCATTGGCTTGAGAAAACTCTAGGAGAAAGGGATTCCAATTCCCACTTATGTTCTTTGCGATAGTGTTGTAATAGGGCTCCCTATCTCCCCCTGAGATTTGGAGATTTTGAGATTGGGTTTCCAAGATGTGCACCCGCTTTTCTCCAAAATTCTCCTTAGTACTTAACTCAATATTTTCCATTGATAACTTCCTGTTACATCCCACCTGTTTCAAGTGTTTTTTATTAACTCATTGTTTCCTGGGTATTTACTTTCCACCAAATCATACATTTTTTTTCTGCATTGGGCCCTGTTTCCCCATATCAAGTTATCTTAACACTTACTTATCGGTTATAAAAAGATTAACAGAAATTTAAGGGAGAAAGGTTCTTGTCTTTGCTTTCCGGTTTGACATACTAGTAATGCACATAAGTAAATAAAATAAAAAAAGAGATAGATGTTATTATTGTGTATAAAATGCCCCACAATAGTTTTGTAGTTTAATTATATTTTCTTTCTTAAGTGGACTTTTTTAAATGGTATGAAAATATGTTAAATGTTGGAAAAAAAAACTTAATTGCAAGTTTTCAATTAAGAAATTCAAATGTTCAAAGAAAAATATATTAAAAATTTATTTAAACAATAAAAGGTTACCGTCTCTCATCTAAAAAGAAGAAAATATTAAAAATTTGTTTGAAGGAAGTTTTTTTAAATTACTTTATAATCGTAATAAATGAATGAAAAACATAAATTGGAATATATATATATATATATATTGAATTTTAAAATATTAAAAAAAAAAAATATTATACCTACCGCAATAGGTATATTGAATAAGGTGATACT
>JAXQQM020065918.1:0-62566 GCA_034641835.2 Pinus albicaulis
CACTCATGCCTTCATATCAAAATCATGTTGGATCTGGACCAGTGTATGTGAATAAAAATCTGGAGTCTAGGCTAACTTGGTCATTAAATGCACGCATGGTATGCAAATGACATGTGCTTCAATACTGGAGCAAGTTCATGTTGAACAAATCCAAAATGCAGGATGGTACAAGAACTCAATCATTTTGCAGCAAGCTTGATAAGCTTTGTGATTAGAGGTGCTTAACTGAACTTTATTTTGTAAATTGTACTGAATCTTTTTCTTTTCCAGAAAGTACATATTCTATTTGATCGTTGAACAATTACAAATACATCGATAATCAAACATCATGAAGCCAAGCTGTAACCATACCAACTACCCCTTGTTGCATAGGCAGCAAGAGCCAGCATATCTACCTCCAAAATATGCGTTCATTATCTTTGGTCTCTGATTATTCTATAGCTAACTTCCATTATTATAAAATGTTGGTTGTGCAATGTTCTCTTGTTGCCTATTATTGACAGCAGACAATATGGTCATTCTCCATGCCTCTGCTTTATATGAAGCTCCTAACCAACCACTGATCCAGGTCTCTCCCAATCAACCTTGCCACTTTTTCACCTCTTCCGGATCCTAGAATCTATCCCCAGAATAAAACACAAAAGACACGAAATAATTTTTGAAATTTTAGTCTTTCAAATGCACGATGGCCTTCCCTGCTTTGCATCTTGTCAATCAAATTCCAAAATTGTATGTTATTGATTTCCACCCACTTCATTTCAAACATTGTTGGCCCTAGTTCCAAAGCTGAAGACACATTCAAACCAGGGAACCAATGCAGGGTGGGAAAAGAAAGGACATGTGGGAATTGGCAAGCCGAACATCCCACGGTCCACCCAGCACTAATGGGAGGGGATGTGCTAGGCAGAACCCTTCAGGCTATTAATGCCACAAAGTGGTGAAGAGAGGTCTAGGCTGAAGCATGTTGTGGTTTGACGTCTCCCTCTCAAGTCTCCAATTGCCGTGCTATGAGCATTATACCTGCACAACCCCCATATGCCTCCATTATTTCTTTCAATATTTTTGCACTTTGGGTGTCTTGCACTGCAATGCTTTCATCTCTTGAATGGGCGGCATCGACAGAGTGTCCTCCAAGCTCCGTTGTCTCGTTGCCATTATGTTGTTTCCCTCTAATGTTCCATCATGAGTGGGCAGGCGTCGTTAGGTGTCTCTAGGCTACCCCTCCCCCTCAGTCTTGTGCTCCTCAGGAATTGGTCTCCAGTTTATGGAGCCCTTATAGTCCTACTCGCATAGAGTAGTTCCTTCGATCTATTTTAGTATGTCCTTCACTGGGAGACTTGGCAACTCTCGTTGATAATTTACCTCTCTTGCAACTTCATATTTGGCCCTATGTGCCCACCATACAACAATAACAAGCCAAATGCCAACGTAGGGCAACATATTATAAAGCAAGAGGGGATCTTGTGGTCAAGAGAGAGCAAGGTATTTTTTAGGAGCAAAATACAACCAAAAGGTGAATTTTTAGGATAATATTTCTAAGTTGGCAAATATTTTATATTATTTAAATATCTCATAATTTTCCTTATCTCAAAAGTCAAAACCCTATTTTAAGGGGTGGCAGGAGGGGGAGGGATTCTCTTTAATCCCGACGGAATAATAGTGGATAAGTATGCATGGGGACTTGGTATCAAGACCAACAATCAAGCATAAGTTTAGAGCCTGTATATGGGACTCCTTCCAGCCAAGAAGAGAGAAATTAAAAACATCACAATTTTGGGTGACTCCTATCTGATTATTAGACATTTAATAAATTCTTCCTTTGCCTAAGATAATCACCTAAGTCAGACTCTCCTTTGTGTTCAAAGCATTCTTCCATCCTTTGAAAGCTCACAAGCCTGGCACATTCTCTGAAATCTTAATTCAGAGGCAAACCTAATGGCAAAAAAAGCATGTAGATTACCGGAAGGAAATTTGGAAATAAATGGAGTCTCTAGTCTTTACCCTATTCCCTAACCCTTCCCCATGATTAGCCCCTTAATGTGCCCCCCCCCCCCATATTCCCCCTTATCCTTGGCACATCTGGAATATTGTTGTCGTCCCTGTCGCTCCTTGTCACTCCCCAACCATCCGTAGCATAATATATCACCGTCCTTCGCTCGTCGGCGTGATGACACACCTCCCCTTTCTCCTGTCACGCGGCCTCCATTATCCCCTCCACATGATTCCATTTGGGTCGAGTTTGCAATTAAGCGTGGGAGTCTTCACATCGGTTTCAAGGTTCAAGGTTCATTGCAGGTATGCGAAGTTGGTTTCCGTGCGAGCCCTCTCTCCCTGCGTGCTACATTTACTACTCATGGCCCAAACTAGACATCCCAACTGCTCGAGCTCCCGCCTGCAAATAATGGTCGCTCTCTTTCCACTCAACGAAATAATGATGTTGTATTGGGATCCTGGTGGCTCGAGCTTGTATTTGTAGGGCCATTGTTATAAATTGCAGATGAGTTCTTTGACACCTCCCATTCTACTTGTGATTTTCATTCTGGGTTGGATTGGGTTGAGTTCGCCTAGTGAGAAGAATACAGAAGCCTCTTTGGGGTGCGGGACTGCAATCTTTCTCTGGGACTGGGTCTGTGTCCTCCCTTTTGGTCAATGCTCCAAGTTGCCCCAGCGGGCTCAGTGGGGGTTAACTCAGGAAGAGCCTCACCGGTGCATCGCCTCTCAGTCACGTTCCATAATTCAGTGGCACTCTGAGGGGATGGCTTCAAGTTCATGGGGAAGCAGACACCCATGCACTGGTTGGGTGATGGAGAAGGAGGCATCGCGCCAAACAATGGTTCAACAGAGTTTTTTGTCCTCCCAAACTCTAGTTGTTTGTGTGCAGTGTGCACAGGAGCTTGCAGAGGTCAAAGCGGAGCTCTCGAACATAAAGGACTTGTTGTATCGACAAAGGGTGGTGTCCTATGAAAATTCGGAGACTATTGATGCAAAAAGTAAGCATGTTGCTAAGCTTGAGGATAAGGTTGGAGTGTTGTGCACCATGATTGAAGACCTTCAACTCTAGGAGTCAAATTCAAGATCCCCCCCGGAATAACAGAGTAACACTTATGAAGTTCAGAATTCAGACATAGATTTAAATCACGTGGTTGATCCTAATGCTTAGCTTCAAGTTGCAATGCCTGGTTTTTTCTTTGTAATTCTCCTATCTCAAATTTTTCGAATATATACTAGTAATATAAATAAGAGTATTGTATTAGTTCTATCTTTTTGTAGTGATCACGAACATTTAGGCTCGACTAATCAGTCTAGGAATGACAGAATTGAAGCCCATGGACAAATTCAAATTGTAACCCACCCATGTATTTTGTTGCAACCGGGCACAGAATTAATATAACGAGTACTCGTTATTGTTAATAAAAAAATTAAAATAAATAAAAATAAAAACGTTATTTTACTTTGTTTAGGTATATACAATGTTATCAGAACCAGAATGGTCATTGAACAAGTAGACCCCTAGACCGGGAACTGCTTAGAATTGAACTGGAAACATTAAAAAAACCAAACCAAAAAACCAATCAAGCAAAAGCACATAAAATATTCAAATTTTAAAGAAAAACATATATATTCATGTGCGTCCATATGAATCCAAAGTTCAAACCATTTATACACAAATAAGCAAAAGTTCTCATTTATATAGCATGTAACGGTGCACATAACCAAAATAGCACCGAGTGCAATCCATCTTTTAACTGAAAATACATCAACAAACGAGCCCTAGATGGCCTCTAGCATCCAAAAAAAATCATGCTACAACAAATACCCACATATCATCAAAATATTTGCCTATATTGGGATCATCAATATTATCCTCTATGCATTAACTTAAAATAGAAAAATCTTAGCATATCAAGTCAAGATTTTGTTTGAGTGATGGGTACATTTCTAGTAGGACCATGATAAAGGAGTTCAACAACCAAAGCCACTAACATCAAGGTACATAGAAGGGTTGGTGCTCTTGATTAAACGCTAGTTCCATACCCTCGTACATGAAAGAATCCAATAGAAACATTGCAATCTCCCAATCCTGAAAACCTAAAAAATTGTTAAGTCTACTGGATTTCGAGTGGGATCTAAAATTCTACTTTCTCCATATGAAATCCAATTAGTTTGGAACCACTCTCAAACATCCCAAGTCAATTAATAGTAATGTTAAAAATTTAAGTAAAAGGATGAAAATGAAAGGTAAAGGAGAATGTCAATTTCACTTTAATAATTTAACATTACTATTAATTGCATAGGATTAGTAGGGCAATATGGTCAAATACTAGGATTCCCCAGTCATAAATCATTGCTTTAAAAAAAAATGGTGTTCAAAGGGTCCTTGGTAGCATTGTCCAGAAAAAGTTGGTTCAGTGAAAAAAGACCAATTCGTTACTGAAACGGCCAAAAATTGTTTGGTTCACTAGTTCAACCGATTTTTCCCTCCAAGTAGTGGCACCACACTCATCAAGTAGCATGCAAACATGTGTAGCATGCAAACATGTTCCGAGTTGACTAAAGACCTGGAGGGCACATCTGCAGTACCAGGATATGAAGTTGAGTGGGTTGAGTCAAAATACCCAGAAATAAATCAAGAGTATCTTGATCCAGTGGCTGTCTATATGGAGGAATTGTTCTTTACAAAGCTTGCACATATTTTTGGCATGACAATTGTTTTTCAAATATACCAAGATCCATGTAAATCAGATCATGTCAGGGATTTCGATCAAATACTATTATCAGGTTTGTTGTTGAATATGGTGAAGAGCGGTGGAAGAAAGGAGTCATTCAGGCATTTGCTTGACTGGGTACACTGGCATTATTGTATCATTTAAAAAGGCAGTAATTTCAGTAGATTAGGGTAGGTAGGGGTGCAAATAAGCTCAGCACTCTGAGCATCTTTCAAATTTTAGTTTAGATTTCTTTTCATTTTCATATCAATGTGCTCTAAACTTCAGTTTGCAGAGAGTGTTGATTTCATATTGTCAGCCATAGAGGTTTTGTAGCAAACTAAGTTGCAGATTTGGGATCAACCCAATGGATCAGGCTACTAGTCTAAAGTGTTCTTGACACCTCCTGAAGGAGTTGCCATCCCCAGCTGGAGCCACTGTTAGACTCCTGTATTTCACAGTATCACCAGGTGACTGATTATTGCTTAGATTTGTCATTACTGAAAATAATATTCCATGGCTATCATTTATTTTCAAAGAAAGAAAGGGAGATCCTGACTGTCAAGAGCATCAAATCAATCTATCTGCCTTATAGTTCAGTTGAAAGAGGAAAGTGTTGCTGATTAAGTATGATGGTGAGCAAAATCCATGCTGCCCTCATTCATTCCATCTACCCTCTTCTTACCTTTCATTTTCCCAAATTTTGAACTCCAAAGCTCTGAATCCCATTCAATCCCCAAGACCCACATACATAACCTTTGGGACTTATTACTTTATAAACCCATTCATATTAAATCTGAAATTCTATTGTTATAGCTCCGCCCAACCACTAGCGGCCATATCATTTTCTCATTTAAACTGGCCTTGTTCACAGCTCCGCACCCACTTTAGGCCGCTTGATACATTCATGTATATCATATAATAAACTGCAATAAACACTCGCATTTCCTTTATATCCTAAGTCCGAACAATACCTCGCAACAAACCGTATCTCCCCCTTAAAACCTTTACCTCTCATCGCAGGCCGCAAAATTTAATTGCAAGGGATCATGTTAAAGTAGTCGAAGTGCGATGTGCGATGCCAGGTGGGACCCAATCGCAAATGTTAAAGAATAGGAGCGGGAGGTAAATGGTAAAGTCGCTGAAGTGCGACGTGCGATGCTAGGTGGGACCCGATCGCAATCGCAATGTTTAAAGAACAAGTGCGGAGGTAAGAGTTATAATCGTCGAAGTGCGATATGTGATGCGGTGGGGCCCGATCGCAAATCGCAAAGCGCATGTTTTAATGGATAAGCACGGGGGTAAATGTTATAATCAATGAAGTGCGATATGCGATGCAGTGGGCCCCAATCGCAATCGCAATCGCACATCGCAAGTTTTAAAGGTTAAGTGCAAAGGTAAAGCTAAGTCTTGCGCCATGTGAAGTGTGATGTTGGCATGGATGCGATGTGGTTATATTGCTGAAATCTAAAGGATTTCAGACCCGGGTGCATCTACAACAGGACGCGGCTACACATTCAAAGGGTTTTTCCACCATTTACCCGAGAAAAGGGGATTTCTGCCAAACGTTAAAAGAACAAAGGGTTTATCTGCCAAAGCTACCAAGATTGAAGATTCTTTAAAAAAGGAACGTGCCAGTGGGGTCAAGTCGGGCAAAAAGGGCATTTGTGATATAACAGCAGAAAACGAAGAGGCGGCAACATGGCCACCGATCCATGAAAACGCCAGCACCTCATAAATTTAATAATTCCACAACGGTTTTCTGAAGATGAAGAGCCAAAGTGTCAAAGATTTTCTCGCCTCTTTGGCATCACACCAGTCGAATCTTGATCATTGCACAATTAATAACGGACTGCTAAAAGCCACTGTTGGAGGCCAAGCTTGTCTTATCATCGCCTGCATGCTTCCACTTGTCCAATTTCTGCTTGAATGTAATCACTGCAGTAGACAGATTAACTGACTTAAGTTTTGTATAAATATTGCATGCATTAGCAATCTCAAGAAGGCCCGAAAGGGGAAAAAACCATTGTAATAGACTCATCCTGTTGTAAGCACTCTCTTTTGGATTAATGAATGATTATGTTGCTTTCCAAATTCTTGTGTTATGATCTGTGGTGAAGTATTTTCCCATGTAATTTGTTATTCTCCTGTTTTCGCATATTGTTGTTCTTTCTCTACTGCAGATAGAAATTTTTGTGTAGGATTTACCATGGGGTACCCTACTCAGTCTTGAAACAGAATTTTATGTTTTCCTCTGGGACCTGAATGCAGAATTCAGAGACGGTCTGCTCTGCATCCATGTTGAACCTTAATTTCCTCCTTTCCATTTAACAAGCTGTAAAGATCCATTGACATGGCTAGTATGCCTGGTTGCACCTGACCTCAATTGTTCATCCATTTGAATCTGTTTGCACCTGTTTGACTCCATAGCCCAATGGCCCTCTTCCGCTGCCTCAAGCAAATCTTAAAACAAACCCCTATGCACTAATAGCTAGCCTAAAATGCCCCTATAAACAAAGCTATATCTAACAGAGAGAGCCCTCTCTGAGTCCAGGAAAGCTAGGTCCTGGATTCCAAAGCAGTTTGATGTTTCCCTTCGTGGTTCTGTCTTCAGCCTTCAGAAATTACGGAGTGATAACACAGTGAAAAAAGGCCAATTCGTTACTGAAACGGCCAAAAATTGTTTGGTTCACTAGTTCAACCGATTTTTCCCTCCAACCGGTTGGACCGACTAGTTCTAATAACATTGGGTATAAATAGCCATAACATATATCTCATAATGAATCATATTCCCCTATTTTCATGCAGAGAAAATAAAAAGGAAAATCATATTCACTTATTTTTAACTGGAAAGAGAAACTTGAAAACACATTCCCCTATTTTCAAGCAAAGGGGGCAAATTTTCACAATAAATAGCTTTCAATCCCATGGTATTGGGCGGCCCATGGTATTCTTCCATGGTATTTGATGTGATGAATCCTATTTAAAGATTAAACCATACATAGTTTTCAAGCCCACGGTATTCAATGTGATGAAGCCTATTTAAAGGTTTGATATAACATTATTGTTGGAAATAGTCCAATATATTATTGAGAAATGCATTTTAACATTGGGTTTTATATTTTTATTATTGTAATATTGCAGAGCTTATTCTACTTGAACAAATGAAGTTATTTATGATAATTTTATTTTTAATTAGGTACTATAGATAGATTTACATTTTTAAGGCTTTTAAATCAATATTTATCATGAAAAATAAATTAATATGAAATTTTATAATTTTAATAGAGAGAAATAATAGATTTATATTAATTGTATGATTTTAGCATGGATTTATATTTACCCAAATACAAGAAACATTGGTCATAAAGATTCTTCCAATGTAAATATTTTAATTATAGAATTTCATTTATTTTTAATTATGTAATATAGATGAATTTAAATTTTTAAGGTTTCCAAATAAATATCTATAGTGAAAATTAAATTTATATGAAAATTTATAATTTGAACAGAGAGAAATAATGGATTTATATTTATCGTGTGATTTTAGCATGGGAATTATATTTACCCAATACAAGAAACATTGGTATTTCAATCCCATGTTATTGGGTGGCCATGGTATTCTTCCATGGTATTTGATGTGATGAATCCTATTTAAAGATTAAACCATACATAGTTTTCAAGCCCATGGTATTCAATGTGATGAAGCCTATTTAAAGGTTTGATATAACCTTATTGTTGGAAATGACCCAATATATAATTGAGAAATGCATTTTAACATTAGGATTGGATGGATTCTCCCTTATCCATCTTGATGTCCTTCAGCTTGTTCTTCAAAAAGGGAATTTGATTTGCCTTGCTAGCCCTGAACATGCCAACCAACCTGTCATACATCTCCTTAGATGTGCCCAGCTCGGAGATATCAGCAACCAAATGCTTGTGAATAGAATCCCTAATGATCTTATTCCCTTTGACTTCTCCTTTCTTGTACTTTGTCTTAGTGGCAGCCAGTGCATTAGAAGGAGGCTCGGTAATCTTTCCCTGTACATAGTCCATAACTTATTGTTCCTCCAAAGTCAAGTCCAAGGACATTTTCCAAGCATGATAATCAGACACATCATTGAGCTTGTCATTAGATTTGAAGTATGATGAGGAAGTCATTGACCCTTGTCCTTGTCCAATAGATTTTAGTGATTGCTCTTCTCACTCTTGCTTGGGCTTTGTCTTCACCTGAGCTCTGATACCATGTTAATTTTTAGATAACAATGGTATTTTCTATGCTTAGAGCAATTTACTTCAATCTTTTCTTATTAGCCCAATTTTAATTTCCAAATTAGCAATCACATAAACATTGACAGTAAAAGCGATGGAGAGCACTGGCGATTTTTTCTTTGCCCTAGGTTTTCTTGCAACCAAAAATGTCACCGCCGCTTGCAGGTTTTCGTCAAACAGGAGGTGCTACCATGACCATTGGCACTGTGACTCCCCTGCTGATCCCCGAAGCGTCATATCTGCGAGGCTGTGGAACCGGTTATTTATCTGTCGCGCCTACGCAACGGATGGAAAGGATTCAGAATCAATGGCGGCGACCCCCTGCAGACTGGAACGATGCTTTGTTCTACTGTATTGGCCACCTTCGGACGGAGATGTTGTGTGCGTCCCCTGGTTTGGCTTTCGATACGCTCGACGCTCTAGTGAGATGGTCGGCTACCTTACGACTGGTGTATGCGATGCTCGATGCCGCTCGAGCCCTCATCTGCATCGATATCACTTGGCGGCTGTGAGTTTTTCGCTCAAGTCTGTATACGGGTTATTGGCCCTGTTTGCGGATCCTCGGTGCGGGGTTGCTTTTGGGCTTTCGACCATCTTCGCATCTGCAAAAGGAACTGCTCCAGACATGACAATACTGAAGCAGACAAACCAGGAACAACCTAAGCTAAAGACCAATACCAATGCAAAGGATAATCAGGTAAGCCCACATTGTTTTCAGATTTTTATCAAAACTCCTAAGGGAAATAGTTTATTGGTTTGGGTAAATGAATCCAAACAGGTTTCAGACCTGAAGAAAACCATTGGGCAAACAACTGGATACCCAAGTCAAGAACAATCCCTCATCCATGGAGGGAAGTCACTACAGGACTCCAGCATCCTCAAGGATTATGGTATTTTCCCTACTTCTACCATCCTTCTCAATCTGCGACTGAGAGGGGGTGCTACTGGATAGCATAGTGCTCAGGGAACCTGGGGACCAAACTCTATCAGTCATGAGTTTCCCACAGGAACATCCTACAATAATATTCTAAAGGGGAAAAAATTCTGCTGCTCCTATGACACAGACAGCAAATGCCCCTAAACCATACATTGTGGAACAACTCAACCAAATTCCAGAACTACAGATTGAACTACCTGAGATTGATGACTATAGATCTGTCTTTGAATCACAAGCACTCATTTGCAGATTTAATTGTTTTTGGCCAAAACCAATGGAGCTTTTTCATTGGATTTTCACCAACTGGACGACGGAATGCGAAATACACCTCTGTTCAAAAGGATTTTTCATTGTTAAATTCTTATCCTCGGAAGCCAGAGAACACATTCAAAAGTCTGGGCCGCGGTTCTAGGGCTCCACCGGTTTATTCACCACACCATGGTTTCCAGAGTTTGATGCAAACACCATGGAGGTCGCCAAAATGCTGGTCTGGGTGCGGCTTTATAACCTCCCACTTCATTTCTGGAATGAAGATGTATTGGGCAGCATTGGAGACATGATTGGGAGCTATATAAAAACGGACACCCAACACATGGAAGAAAGGGTTTACACATTTGCACGCATTTGTGTGGAAGTGGACCTTAGCAAGGGGCTTCCAGAATGCATCCTGTTGACTCACAAACAGCAAAAATGGACGCAGCACCTCAATTATGAGAACATTGCCTTCAGATGCAGAATATGCAGAAATACAGGGCATTTGCAGAACACTTGTCTAGATGCTAAAAGAGACAACAGAAGAAAAAAAAAAAAGAGACAGGAAAAGCTACAAAGGGCTGGCAATTTCCCTCTGATGAACCAGAACAGGAGATGGAAGAAGTCGAGACAGAACCTACTCCAGAAAAAAACAAACAGACAACAACCGAAGTTGAGACACAAGAACAAGAGATGCAAGAGCCATCAAACACAGCTCCAGCATCATTGGACCATGAGGCACCAGGAAGTGGAGGACATAAAAGACAACACAGCACAAACACATCTGATTCGGATAAAGACAACGAAGCAAGCATAGTTGAAAATCAGCTCGCACTTATCACAACCATGCCATCACCTGGTCCATGGCGAAAGGTTGAAAAGAAAAAAGGGAGGAAAATTTAATTTTCACTCCCCTGTTTATTTAGCCTCTAGCTGCAAATTACTAGCATGTTTTTCTCTGATATTACAGCAAAGTGTAACATGTAATTTTGTTTCAATTAATAAAATTACGAATTTTTCCTTTGTGAAAAAATAAACATTGACAATAAATGTTGATAGAACATAAACAAATAACCAGAAGACAATCCAAGACACGAGGACACAATATTTGGCGGATGCCAGGGAAAAATCCCAATGTGGGGAAAGCCCTTTGATCAAATCTTCTTATTATTCTTCAACATTTCAACGAAGAGAGAGAGAGTACAATATACAAATTACACTTGCCCAAAACTTCAGTCAAACAACAGACAACAAGATGCCCTAACCAGAAAGTCAACGCTGGTCGAACCAGCAAGAAAACTTCACCAAATGGGCTCGGTCAACCTTATTCAATGTAGCCTCCAACAATGATTCAAATCAGCCCAAAACAGATCCGAAAAACACAGTCAAACTCAGTCAACTGAAAAGTCAACTTTGTGGTCAACGTTGCAGTCAAACTGCCCATAATTCCTCGATTTTCGTGCCAATGAGTGCGGCCTAAAAAGACCAAAATTATGCCCTGAAAAACGCACTTTTCTGAGTGAGGTTGACCCTAAGTTGCAGGAAATGTTGGGCAGAGGGTCGTTTCCCCCTGGAAACGAAACGGAAACGTGTTTCCCTATACCATACAGCCTGGAAACGGGTTTCCATCTGTACTGGGTCGTTTCGCGTTGAGGAAACATGCCCAGTACAAACAGAAACATGTTTCCAACCCATATGGGCGCAATTCTGGGATTTCATATTCCTTTATTGCGCTTTTTTTCGGTTTGTATTATTTATTATTTTATTAGGCGTGGAAAGTATCTTTTGGATGCTTCTAGATGGCTCTCTCAACAATGATGAGTATTAGTCTTTTGTCTTTATAGTACTTGCAGCCTCATAGTCTTCATTGTACTTGCAGCCTCATATATATAATAAAGGTTGATTTTGAGATTTGGATATATAATAAAGGTTGTTTTTGGATATTCCGATATTTCTATTTTCATTGTGTCTATGATCATTCATGAGTAAATGTGATGTAAATTTAGAGACTTATAGTTTATGAGACTAATATAATAATATATATATTAGAATTTATTAATAATATAATATAATAATATATTATATTGAAATTTAGGACATTTAAGAAATGTTATGTGCAATCATAAAACATACATGATAAATTATAATTTATTACATTTAAAGTTTAAACATTATGATTTAATTGTCCAATGTCAATGCATATATATATATATCGTGTTTCCCCGTTTCCAAAATTTGGGGGGAGGGGGGGGTGTCGCGTTTCGTACCCGTGCCCGTTTCGGAAACTCGTATCCGTTTCCCCATTTCATGCAACTTAGGTTGATCCAAAGTCAACGCTCTGTTTTGCTACCCAAGAACAATCCGAAAATTTCAGTCAAACTTTCACACGTTCGAAGAGAGAGAGAGACTCCTTTGATGTTGTACGAACCAATGAGAGAGAGAGAGAGAGATGATGTGATGAGTGATGTCCACAATGAGGAGAGTGTCTCTCTAATTTATATCCTTCAATGATGGGTGGAGACACATCTATTGGGGCTTATAAGCCTACATTACATTTCTGGCCAACCTTGACAATTGCACATGAGAGAGAAAATAAATTCAAAATCCAACTTCTGCTCATCCAAACAAGATGATCTTTAGATCAATCTTGCACCTCTCGGAAAGAGGAATCCAATAAAAATATCATCTCCATCATATGAGCTGACCAAAGTGGGAATTGCCCTAATTGCCAATTTTAACACTCCCTCTCAACCTAGGGAGAACTCCAACCGTTAATCCATCTGACAACCTGTGCAATCTTGTCATCCTGTACCATCCTGTCATCCTATGTCATCCTGCCATCCCTGTACTCTGCTTTGTTGAACCATGAAGAAATAATGAAGAAGATTTGATCAAGAGTGAGTCACAAGACCTTACCACTCTCCACTGACCCAAAGTCAATCTAGAGGTAAAAACCTCAACCAGACTTGATCCTAAATCAAGTTGTTGGACACAACCCATCCTAGAATAGAGAGTACAACAATAAACAATGAGCCCATCGGTAGTGCTAGAGTCTCTATCCTCATTTCCCAGTTCATTGGCCAGATGAGAAGTACTTCCCATGAGTCTCGGACTACATGGGTAGGATGTATGTGGGACATAGACCAAGAGAGGGTGAACCAGCTCAATATCATAACAGTGGGGAATAGCACACCAATAAGGAAAGGTGAACCTCGCCCTATGGTTGCTTATAGCTCCAAGAAGCTACCCCAAGCCCCCCGGAGCCCCCAGAGCTCAAAGTCCAACTCAAACGAGACCCTCATAGGAGGGTTTGTCCACGACTCCAAGTTTCTCACAGAAGGTTAAGAATTTGACCTTCCCCAGGGGCTTTGTGAGAATATTTGCGACCTACTCATTAGTCCCAATGTGATGGAGGCTTACAACGCCTCGCTGTACCATATCCCGGATAAAGTGGTACCTGTTATCAATATGCTTGGAGCGGTCGTGGAACGTGGGATTCTCTGAAAGACGAATCCCACTTTGGTTGTCACAATAGATCATGGTGGTATCCAACACATACCCAAACAGCTCACTGAAGAGCTTCCTCAACCAAACAACTTCACAACGGGCCATACTTGTTGCACTGTATTCGGGATCCATCAGACCTTCAACATCAGGCATCGGATCATCCTTCGGTTCTTCCTGCTTTCTTGCATCTCCATCTTTGACTTCCTTTGAGATAGGAAGATCTCTAACCTTCCCAAGGGAAGCATCTTCATCGAAGGTGACATCATGACTTATCTCAACTTCTCTTTGACCAGGCACATAGATTCTATATGCCTTTGAAGTTTCACTATAGCCCACAAATGTTCCCTTCTTTCCAGAAGCATCCAACTTGCTTCTCTTTTCTTTCGACACATGAAAATATACGGGACTTCCAAAAATTCTAAAATGAGAAACATCAGGTTTCTTACCAGTGAAGATTTCTTCGAGAGTTTTGGAGTCCAATGTTTGACGTGGGCATCTATTTTGAACATACACGATAGTGTTGGCAGCTTCTCCCCATAGGAACTTTGGAAGATCTTGGGCATGAAGCATGGCACGAATAGCTTCAGTGATGGTTATATTCTTTCTTTAGGCAACTCCATTTTGTTCGGGAGTATAAGCAGTAGTGGTCTCCCTCTTAATGTCGGCTTCCCTACAATAGTCATTGAACTCATTTGACTCATATTCGGTTCCATTATCAGTCCTCAAAATTTTGATCTTCTTCCCTGCTTGATTTTCAACCAAGGCTTTGAAAGAGCGGAACCATTTGAATACTTTGTCCTTCTTCTTCAAGAAGTATATCCAAGTTTTGCGAGAGAAGTCATCCACAAAAATAGCATAATACAAATATCCTCCTCCCAAGGATGTTACAGGCAACATACTAGATAAATCAAAATGATTCAATTGAAGAATGTCAGTAGTCTTACTATGACAGTATGACTTGAGGGGAATGGTCCTCTTGTATGTTTCCCTTCGGCACAACCCTGACAAACACCTTCATGATCAACTTTGCAATCGGGCATACCTGTGACCATCTTCCTTGCTTCGGGAAGAGATTTATAATGAAGGTGGGCAAACCTTCGGTGCCATAATTCAGATTGAATAGTTGTGTTGCATGTCATGGCTCCCAACGGACTTCCTCCAACTTGATAAAGCGTATCAACCCTAAAACCAAGAGTGAATGCTTCTTTGAAATTCCTCTTCCAAACACGTACCTTACCTTCAATGAATGCCACCTTGAATCCTTTGTCTTCCATTGCCAAAATAGACACTAAATTCTTCGTCAAGTCAGGTACATATAACACATCTTGTAGATGAAGGATTTGACCTTGATTTAGATGAAGAGTAACAGTCCCTGTCCCTTTCACAGGATAGGTGGAATTGTCTCCAAGTATAATCTCCAATTTGTTTCCTTTTCAATCAAATTTGAGAGGGCCTCTTTGTAACCAGTGAAGCACCTTGAGGCACAACTATCAATCAACCAATTATTCAGTGTGTCGGGAGGAGATGCAACGGAAAGGGAAGATATAAGAAGAAATTATTTTTGCTTGTTATCTACAATATTAGATTCATCATACCTAGAATTCCTTGACTTCTTGAAAGGTTGACCATTTCCATTTCCCTTTCCAGTAGCGGAGCCTCTCTTTCCTTTGTTGTTGAACCTATTGTTCCTTTGATTTCCATTTCCCTTGAAATTGTTGCTGTTGTTGTTGTAGTCATCATCTCGGGGTGAGTCCAGTTTATTGGAACACTCTCTAGCATAGTGGCCAAACCTGTTACAATTGTAACATCTACCTTTCCTTCCTTCTTTGAATCCCGATCTTCCTTGTCCTTGATTTTTTGGACCAACATTATTCTTCTTCTTTGCATGAGCGAAGAAAGCAATAGGTTCATTTCCATTTGAGGACTTGTCTCTCTCCATCATCGTCGTCTCCTCTTGAGTGCATCTCGTCAACAATTCATCAAAATCAGGAATCGTGCTATTGTTGAGAATAGTGGTATTGAATACATACCAAGCCCAGGGAAGACCTCCAAGAGCAATAAGAGTGAGATCTCGGTCAACTATGACCTCTCCAATAGATAAGAGATCATTTTTTATTTCGGTAATCCTCATAAAGTAGGATTGGATGGATTTTCCCTTATCCATCTTGATGCCCTTGATTTGCATTGCTAGCCCCTGAACATGCCAACCAACCTGTCATACATCTCCTTAGATGTGCCCAGCTCGGAGATATAAGCAACCAAATGCTTGTGAATAGAATCCCTGATGATCTTCTTCGCTTTAACTTCTCCTTTCTTGTACTTTGTCTTAGTGGCAGCTAGTGCATTAGAAGGAGGCTTAGTAACCTTTCCCTGCACATAGTCCATAACTTCTTGTTCTTCCAAAGTCAAGTCCAAGGACATTTTCCACGCATGATAATCGGACTTATCATTGAGCTTGTCATCGGGTTTGAAGTATGATGAGGAAGCCATTGACCCTTGTCCTAGTCTAATAGATTTCAGTGATTTCTCTTCTCACTCTTGCTTGGGATTTGTCTTCACCTGAGCTCCGATACCATGTTAATTTTTAGAGCAATTTACTTCAATCTTTTCTTATTAGCCCAATTTCAATTTCCAGATTAGCAATCACATAAACATTGACAGTAAATGCTGATAGAAAATAAACAAATAACCAGAAGACAAGCCAAGACAAGAGGACACAAAGCGGGGAAAAACCCCAATGTGGGGAAAACCCTTTGTTCAAATCTTATTATTCTTCAAAATTTCAGCAGCGAGAGAGAGTACAATATCCAAATTACACTTGCCCAAAACTTCAGTCAAACAGCAGTCAACAGGATGCCCTAACCAGAAAGCCAACGCTGGTCAAACCAGCAAGAAGACTTCACCAAATGAGCTCGGTCAACCTTAGTCAATGTGGCCTCCAACAGTGATTCAAATCAGCCCAAAACAGATCCGAAAAACACAGTCAAACTCAGTCAACTGAAAAGTCAAATCTGCAGTCAAATGCTGTGGTCAACGCTGCAGTCAAACTGCCGATAATTCCTTGGTTTTTGTGCCAATGAGTACGGCCTAAAGAGACCAAAATTCTTCCCTGAAAAATGCACTTTTCTGAGTGAGGTTGACCCAAAGTCTACGCTGGTCAACGCTCTGTTTTGCTGCCCAATAACAGTCCGAAAATTTCAGTCAAACTTCCACACGTGCAAAGAGAGAGAGACACTCCTTTGATGTTGTACGAACCAATGAGAGAGAGAGAGATGATGTAATGAGTGATGTCCAAAATGAGGGGAGAGTCTCTCTAATTTATATCCTTCCATGAGGGGTGGAGACAGATCTATTGGGGCTTATGAGCCTACATTACATTTCTGGCCGACCTTAACAATTGCACATGAGAGAGAAAATAAATTCAAAATCCAACTTCTGCTCATCCAAACAAGATGATCTTTAGATCAATCTTGCACTTCGCAAAAAGAGGAATCCAACAAAAATATCATCTCCATCATATGAGCTGTCCAAAGTGGAGTTTGGCCCTAGTTGCCAATTTTAACAGTTTTGCCCTGGTCTCGGGCCTAATTTCTGTCTCTTTTGTCTCATCATCTCATGGTTATTTTCTACTTCTCTTTCATGTTTATTCGTTGAAATTTTCTTCTGTATAACTGCTTAATGATATTGACTGCTATATGGAACTAATGCTAACTGATCATTGGAAGTAGTTATCTGTTGAAGAAAATTGTTCTAGCTTGTTTGCCCTAGAAATATCAACAAAAATGGGCATTGAATACAATATTAGCCCCCTCTATAAACCCTATATGATAAATATGACATCCTTAAAGTTTTCCCTGACAGAAAGCAGAATCCTTAACTTACTTATATCACTCTCAGACACCTCCAGACATTCAAGCAGAGCTCACAGAGGCTGAGATAGATATTGTGGGGTAGCACAGATTCTTAACCAACGCAGACTTAGCAGAGGAAGTTGCGGCTTTGGTCCCTGACACTGGTCATACCCATGGCCGCCACAATCACTACATGCACGAAGCGGATTTATAATAACAGATAAAGTCCTTGTTGACAGAGTTTTACTGGACAGAAATGAAGCAAAGGAAGCAATTCTCCTTTAGCTTGATAAGCTGCAATTGTTTTTTGAAGTCCCTAAACCGTCGACTACAACGATCGAAGACCATCTTGGCAAGAGTAAAGCACCAGTGGAAGTGGTCCCCTCCGACTCGTCTCCATCAGCATGACTTGGTGCTGTCTCTCTGGTTTTCTCTCTTGGTTTTCTGCTCATCAGCATATCTTAGTCACTAGGCTAAATAATAAAGGTCCAAGGACCAAACACTTAGTTATTTTTTATCTCCGTTTTAATCATCCTGTATGGATGCTAAAGAATTTAAGGTTTTGCCACTGATATGGTTTCCATATTGGCAGATCAGGGGTCATCCAAAACTATATTTTCTGTGCTCTTTTGATCAATCGATAGAAATTTAATTTTACAACTAAAAAAGGGAACCACTGGACCATCATGATATCCATAATAGTTCATGTCATGGCCAAGCTGACATCCTCTGTTGTGGAGCCCTATGTATCCTGATTCTTATAGAAATTTCTAGCAAAGCATGTTTCAGTTGAAATTAACTCTAGCAATGCTCACTTATCATTAAAAAAAGATCGATGATGGACTCAATTGGTGAGTGTCAATGATTCAGATACATGGAAATGTGCATACAAGATGTTGATTATTGCATGCTTATATTCATTCAAAAGTGGCAATTTGAACCAGAAGCATATTTGCATTTTAAAAGTTACCATGCATATTTACTATTATTAGGTTTAGAAAGTGATCAAGAAATTATTTTATCTCCTTAGTCCATCTTCGTGATATTCTGATTTTTACTTCACATTAAAGTGTGCAAAGGTAATCAAGTCGGTAGACAATATTGGTACAAACTTATACGCTCTAAAATTATTGGTAGAGGTCAAATAACAAGGGAAATAAGGTGTAATGATGATTTAAAAGGCATTACTGTTCAAAAGCATAAAGCCACAAGTGCATACATTGTCCAAACTTTTCAAGTTGTTTATAAATCGGTAAAAGGCCATATGCAGTTGGAGCAATTATGCTGTATTAGAAAAAAAAAGGTGCTCAACAAGGTAGCATATACCTGCATGTAGGGAACTTTTAGCATCCTGCACAGCTCGTTCAACAAGGTCAGGATCCAAAGAGGCAGATCCACTTGGCTCTTGGAGCTTCCTCTGCAGAAATTTTGCCAAAGCAACAGCCTTATTTGTTGCAACTGGCCCACCTGGATGAGCAACTCTTCACAGACCAAAGCACTTATGTTAATGGTCTTCCAGCTGCATTCATTTCAGTCTAGAGCAATATATGACAAAATGCAATATCTGTTCCTCAGACTTCCTCTATAAACAATATGCAATATGCACTTAACACCTGCCCATATCCATCTTACATAGTTACTATAGTTGCACAGTGATTAAGAAGAGAATCAGCAAAATCTTCTCAACAGCTAGAGTTACATACAGGATGACAGAAGTTATGAACAAGACTGCTTGGGAGCAGGAGCGGGAGCGGGGAGGGTCATTTTCAAAAGCTCCGGGGTTGGGAGTGATTTTCGGAGCAAATTTTATATAATATATATTTTGATACATAAATGTCAACAAAAGCAGGTAGAATGATGAATTAGTGATAAAAAACAAACATAAAAACGTGGATTAAAACCATATAACACCATAATAGCACAAGTACTACAAGTTATCATTTATATAGCATGTAAGGGTGCACATAACCAAAATAGCATCAAGTGCAATCCATCTTTGAACCGAAAATACATCAACAAATAGGCTCTAGATGGCCTCTAGCAACCAAAAAAATCATGCTACAACAAATACCTACATATCATCAAAATCATTGCCTATCTTGGTATCTTTGTCATTAATATCACCCTCTAAGCATTAACATAAGATAGAAAAAGCGTAGCATGTCAAGTCAAGATTTTTGTTTGAGTGATGGGTACATTTTTAGTAGGGTTATGATAGAGGAGTTCGACAACCAATGTCACTAACATCAAGGTACATAGAGGGCTTGTTGCTCTTGATTAGATACGAGTTCCATACCCTAGTACTTGACAAAATCCAATGGAAACATTGCAATTCCCCCAATCCTGAAATCCTGAAATCCTGAAAAAACTGACAAATCTACTGGATTTTGAGTGAGATCTAAAATTCTACTTTCAACATATGAATCCAATGAAGCCATAACCACTCTCAAACATCCCGAGTCATTTCATGATAATGTTAAAAATTTAAGTAAAAGGATGAAAATGAAAGATAAAGAAGAATGTCACTTTTACATTCTTAAACATTACCATGAATTGCATATCAATACTAAGGCCATAGGCTTGAACATTAGGCTGTCCCACTCAAAAATCCTTGTTTCTTTGGAAAAAAACTGAATTTGGAACATCTTTGCGGCTTTTTCTTGCAGGAGCCCGCTCCTGAAAATCGCTCCCAAACAGGAGCGCACTCCCAGGGCCGCTCCTGCTCGGAGCACGCTTCGGGAGCAAATTAGAGGGGAGGGGGGCCGCTCCCCCACAGCCCTGGGTAAGAATGAGAAATCTTATGAAAGCGAATTCAGCAGTTCTTAATGACATCATAAGCTGTTAAAGGAAAAAGTATCAAGCCATGGTAGATGATCATCATGAGCATGGTAAAGCAGGCCTAATTAATAGAACCTTTAGATGTAATGGATGTCTTAATAGCAGAAACAGGAGTTGCAGTCAATGACGTACAGTGTGGAAAACCAGACATCCTTGGCTAAATTTTGTAGTGAATACTAGGACAGTCAAATATCTATATTTTTTGATATGTAGTATTAACCATACCTTCTAACCAATATAGTAATATACCCAATTATGGGAGATCTGCACAGGGTGCTCCATACGCGGCATCACCCATACCCACATATCCAAAGAACTTCGGAAAATTCTCAGTATTATTCTTTTTCTTTTAGTTTCATGTAAAAGAAAATTTCATACACTCTTTCAAGAAGCACCCAATATTTCTCAATTGTGGCACTGAATATCTGTCTAATGATCTGGATAAACTCCAGGACTGATGGACTTATAATGCAGTTATATTTTGCATTCATAGTTGAATCAATGCAATTATTATATTCATAAACTCCTTGACATGCAGAATAGAATGCACTTGCTTGTCAAATGGCAGCTGACGATCACTGTCACTATCAATTCACAATCAAATCCCCTGGTATGCATTCCAAAGTGCATCAGCTTGCTAATCAGAGATAGATATTAACCTCTAATCCTTAACATTTAATTTCCCTGCCATGCATTAGAAAAGCCCAAGCACAAATTTTCCACAACTCCACAACATGTGCAAAAAGATTCCAAATAGTGATCCGGGTCAACTCAAACGATTGCATCAAGTTAACTACTTGAAAGTTGTTACAAAAGCTCAGTTAACCATAAAATGAATAGGATAAATGGCATAACCAAATACCAAACATAAGCATAACCCCTTTTTCCTGCAACCAGAAATCTCTTCCTCCAACACATAGAGAGCTGATAAACCTTGTGCATACATTTATCTATGTAACTAGAATGACAACATATTCAAAAAAAAAATGGATGACCAAAGAAAGTGCATTGAAAGAGCTATGCATGTAACAATAGAAATACAAAGTCAAAGCAAACATGAATAGCTATATGAGGGTAACAAACATCAAAAAAATGATCTGCAAACATTACCAGTTACAGAACTTTATGTGAACCATTTTCCCAGACAATAGTTAGCTTCTGCTGGCCACACTCTGCTTGAAACTGCAACAGCCTACATAATGGTCCCTAGACATGTACAGGCATATAGAGAGACTTTTAGGATACCTAGATTGTTTCAGTCAAATTCTGGCCAAAACTTACACTCGACTTAGTCTCAACAATCGCAAGATCTTGGCAGGGGTGGTAAGTGTGGTGTGGTGGGGGCTCATCTTTAACCCCAAAGAAACAAAAGAAACAGCATTTGCATGGGGGATTGGGATCTCGGCCAAGAATGAGACAATAACATTGATCCTATACAAAACCATTTCAATCTTAAAAGACGAAGGGGTCCAAAGAGTAATAGTGGTGGGGGACCTAGCAATAATAATAAGATCACTAAACCACAAAATCCCTTCAAAGAACTTCAATCTTTATAGCCTTCTGCAAAGGATCTTATTAAAGGTCTTGTTACTGACCAAATTGTACGTACATGATAAAAGCCCCAATCCACAATGAAAAATCTGACAGGAACCTTTTAGGAAGGTCACCCACTAGCACCTCGACAACCTGTCCTCTTGCTTTAGGCCAACTCCCCTCCAACTCAAGGGGGGCTTCCCTACTAGGATCACTAAGGCATAGTCAATGAGGCACAAGGAGATGTCAATGGTAGCCTCAGTGAAACATAGTTCTTGAATATTTTTAGGGTTTTTTTGTCAAAAAGGGGGAAAGGTGATGGAGGGATATGAAGATCAATGCCAATATCCTATTATGGATAAGGAGTCAAGAGGAATCAAATGGCAAGATGAGATTTAGAAAACCCTCTAAAGTCGGTTAATGGCTAAATTAACCCCTCGACTAATCAAGGAAAATCATGAAGTCATGGCCCCAGCAAAAGGGATCCCTCCAAGGGAAAGCCTTCAACCACAAAATCGACTATGGCATGAAATAGTGCGAAAAACTCTTATTAAGGAACTTTGGAGTATGCCCTAGCAAGGAGGATTAAACTTACCCCAAACCAGCCAAAGGGCAGCATGTGAGAAGAGCCTATAGACATCCTCCCTCCAAGTGACAAAGTTTCCCTTCAAATGGATTGATATTTGTAGCCTTTTGTAGTCCCAAACAATTGCAATAATGCCTTTAATGATGTGGAAGAAATAACCAACAAAGAATAGCTTCTAAGTCAAAAAGATTCACCACATAGATAAGCCCTTAACACCAAAAATCCTCCAATAAATATATTTCCATTAAGCTCAAAGGAGAGAAGTGCTCTCACAATCCAACCATGAGTACAAATAAGGAAGCTCTCCTCTATTTAAAGAGTGAGATCTACGTTCCTTTACAATAAAATATCATTATTTGATTTAATTCCTTAGATCTAGCATAAGAAAACTAAATCTAACTAACTCTTAAAATCAAGTAAACTATCACAACAGAAAAATACAATAGTCAAGCCACATGTACAATAATTTGATGAGTAAATTCCCTCAAAAGGGGGGTTGGTTCACAAAAGAAGAGACAAATGGTCAAAATTTTATGTAGATGGTCCATGGTTGATCCTCAAAGCATGGTGAAGTATCTTCCCAAGTGAAAGGGCTCCAACATTCCTCCTTCTCTAATGCAACAACCTCATGAAAACTCCATCAACGGGGCGGCGTCATCGTGACAACTCCCAAAATCATGTCAAATAATGACCCAAAGGCTCCAAATCAATGTAGCACAACTCTTATATGACCCGCGAGTACCCACAGGTCTTGATGGGTTTTATAGCGAGACGGGTCACTCGCATAGGACCCGCTGTCTCTACCCGTACTCGTCCAAACCTGCATAGAACCCACCTACTCGTATTGAACCTGTGAAGACTCGCATAGGACCCGAATAAGACCCATGGACCCACTCAAGCTTCATATATTTTAAATTTATTTAATTTTTGGAGATCATATTTTTTTTTTAAGTTGTTTATGTATTTTGTTGAGTCTTATACGAGTCTTATACGGGTCGACGAGTCAATAGTCAGATGAGTCTTATACGAGTACGATTCGTGCAACGTTGCTCCAAATCATGTCCCAAAGGAAGGCCCATGACCATGCCTTGTGTCAAGGGCCAAGGCACTCCATGAAGCATGGGACATGTCCATATAAGTCAAAATTTAGTCATGATACCCCCACTAAGCCAAGGGAATCAAAACAAAATGAACTTGATCTTCATTTCAGCTCATCATTCTCCAAGATGCTTTGTCCAAGCCATACCCACATCATTCCAAGGGTCTCAAGAGTGTGGTGCATCATCCTTCCAAGTCACCAAAGGTCGCATTAAAACCCCATGCCTGCCATGTGTACAAATTGGCCCTCAAAATAAGTACAAATCAGCTAATAAAGTGACAAATAGGATAACGTTCAAGGATCTCCCACATGGCATGCATCGGGGACATCCAAGCGTCCATGAAGAGCCCAAAAACTGCCTTGATAGGTGTAATTAATGCCTAAATATACATGAAGTTTCTTAAACAATGCGAATTGCCTTGGAAAACATGAAAGTGCCCAAAAGTCGGAAACTAGAATGCAACCAAATCATAAATGAGGGCTAGGCCACACCACAAACTCTTTTATTTATCAAAAAATTTGCTATGGGTACCCTTGCTGGAAGGAGGGTCAACAAGTCCAAGACTTTGAGAGAATTGAGTTCTTTCATGTCTTATAAGGGAAAAACAAGCTTGTCGACGAGCAAGAAAACAAGGGATTTAGGTTGCTAAAGGGGATGTATGATTTAAATTGGGACATTACCACCTTATCTCCACCGTGACATTTTTGAACATAAAGACAAGCCCCTCCCATTCAAACATGTGTCATGCCATGCAAAGTTGATGAGATGGAAAATTATTACACCAGCATTAGCCTCATCTTCCCTTCCTAAAATAAATGGCACCAACTATTAAGAATGGTGCAATCGCAGTGTTAAGGAATGCATGTGCATTCATTTGTCCTACAATTTGGGCATGGAACGAATTACTTGCCATCACTCCAAACCAAGGCTCCTTTAATGCAAGTAACAAATGTGTGGGCATATTTACTTTTGAATTAGGAATCACTCTGGACAATACACCTTTGTTTCAAATCTTCTCACCATCAATCCAAATTGTGGCTCCTCCAAGCACAAGTGAAGGTTGGGTGTTATTTGGGTTGGAGTTGAGACTAGGCTTGAAGTTTTTGTTCTAGACTACAACTCCACCATGAAGGATTAACTCCTTATGAATCATGAATCATATGATGGATTTGTAATAATGCAAACTGATCATTGAACTCTATGGAAGAATAAAAGATGAGAAGAAAAGAGAGAAGTTAGGGATGAAGATCTCTTAAGAGATTCATGGAGATATTATTGTGAAAATAGTTATGCATTTGGTTGAACTAAACATCTAATTATTTCATAGTTGTTATGGTCACATATTGTTATATGAAGGGACCAATTGCGCAATAGAAATAACACATGAGAATGATTTAATTTTATAAAATTTCCCCCTTCATGGAATTTTTGAGTATCAACTCCATGTGTCCCTTGCTTCATATATGGTTGTGTATATTTGTTGTTGACTAGTGAAGCCAACAATTGGTATCAGAGCTCAAGGTGAGAGATCATGAGAGGTTGTGGAGTAGTGAACTACTATTAGGCATGTTGATTATAGAGCGACCAGTGAATACAAGGAGCCACTATGTGAGTGATAGAACCATAATTATCCAAGCGTCTAAGTGCGTTCAAAAAAGGAGCCACCAAGTAAGCCATGCCATTCTATTGACATCAAAACAAGATGAAAAGCCAAGTTGAGGCATTCAAGAGGATTTGTTTGAGAATAGACTGTGAAATGTAGAGAGTTGCTGCAATTGTAATTAAAGTTATGTGCATTCCATAGTTAAACTAAAAAGATTAAGAAGATGCCAGCTAGGAATATGTAAAAATAACAATCATAGAATCACATGGATAGGGCCAAGCGATTGGACATTGATGGCATCAAAGACATGAGGAAGCCACATACATTTTCATCAAGGAAGCCCACAAATCAAGACGATCCCATGCCTCACTTCTCAATGACTACAGGCATTCATCACCATCAGATTTCTCTTCTTCAAATCTTCGAAGCATTGCAAATGTTAACAAAGGTTTGAAGTTGAATGATGAACCTGGTTCTATATTTGACCAAATAAATCTTGTTAAGAAAAATCATGAGCCAACAAATTACAAAACTAGGAGATTTCACTCTTTATTTCTTTTCTTGGATACAAAATTATTAGAACTAGATCAAATCTAAAAGAAGAAGATGAAGGAGTAGGGGCTCATGAACCAAAGACGGGCCTACTATTTATTTTTGGAATCATTTTTTTGACCGTGGAAATCAAAGATATTGTTGAAAGAATGATTGCCAAATATTGATTGTAGGGGTTCATATTAGTCAAAGTCCAACTCAAGTGTGGACTTATTTGTATTCACCACGAAGAAAGGCATCAAGCTATTGGGAGTGCAACATTGAAAATAAAATGACAAGTATACATTTTTTTTATTTGCTTTATCACACATGGAAAAGTACCAAAGATTAAATATTTTGTGGAAACGTGATAAAACAAATGAGAGAGAAAGCTACCAACGTTGAAAGGAATGATTGTAATGGGTTACATTGTAATCTTTTTTAATATCAAGAAAAGCTAATTTCAAGTCAATGGAGAGTTCTTAGCCTTTGTAAGGTCATTGTGAAATGTGAAAGTCAAAAATTAGTTTTATGAGATGTTAAGATACGTGACATAAGAAGTTATTGATGTAAAATATCAATGTTAGATTGAGTCAAAGCTCAATTTGAAGCAAAGTTGAAGTCAAATAGATGTCAAAGGAAAATTAAATTCATGGAGCATGTAGAAGGTTTGCATGTTGATGTAAGGAGTCAAAGTCGAGATGAAATCTATTGATGTAAAGAGCCAAACTAAATTGAAAATCAAGCCCAACTGTGGGACAAAAGATCCTAGTTATAGTCATAGTCAAATGTCAAGTCGAGTTTGAGTTATCTCAAATCATGATATTGGTGTGGCAATTAAATTTTCCAATCTAGTGTTGTAGGTGTCTTGTTGGATGGAGATGTCACTCCACCAAGAAACATATTTAAGCATGTAATTTTAGAGGAAGGAAAAAGATAAAGAAAGAAGCAGAATTTCAGAGGTGATGCAGACAAAGAATATGAAAGAAGATATACACTCCACGTCAAAAGAAGATGATAGAGGAAATATAAGCAAAGATGAAAGTTTAAGAAGATGAACTCGTAGGCATGAACAAATGAAGAAAAAGGCAAGTAAGAGAAGACAAGGTCAATGAAAAAGTTTGAAGAAAAGAAAGCAAAAAGAATAAAGCGACGGTAGCGAGGTGCAGGAAAAGGGAGATGAATAATGAAGCAAAAGCAAAAGAAAGAAGAAAAACAATGGAAAGAAAATGGTCTTGGTAATATGATTATATAAGGGCAAGCTTAGCCTATAACGAAATTTTGAAATTTTATGTACCTGAGTCAATGTTGATGTAAACTCCAATGAGGCTAGTATATCCCCATAATTTGAATGTGTTATGGTTCGTGGTCAACTGACAACACTTGAAAATTGCAGCAAGTAAGGGTAAGCTGATGTAAAACCCAAGGATGTAATGGTTGACGGTAACCCAAGAAAACCTAGTGTGGTTACAGGGAAGCCAAAGAAAACCCAAAGTGGTGATTGATGATGATGTTGGGGGAATGAAAATGTTTGTGATTAAAGAATGGTTGTTGAGATATGTACGAGAAAAAATTTCCTGGAGAACCGACGGATACAATAACTGGCAACTTGTGTATTTCAATGGATGGTAATTTATTTTTATATGGACTTCAACAAACACAATGTTTATCGCAAATACAACAATTGGCGACCCATGTATTCTGATGGATGGTATTTTTTTTATATGGACTTCACCAAACACAATGTTTATGTTTTGCAAGTACAAGATGAAAATTGAAAAGAAGACAAAAGACCAAAGAGGAAGATTGCAAAAGATAGAAGATGAAGACAAAGGACATCGAAGGCAAAGATCACAGAAGATGACGATGTAAATTGGAGCAGTTGAAAAGAGAAAGACAAATGATTGGATCATGAATACTTGTTAAGCAGGAGTATGACTTTGAAGGATTAACTACTTCCTGTGAATCATGAATAATATGATGGATTTGTAATAATGTAGAGAAAGCATAGCAGTCTACGAAAGAGTAAAAGATGAGAAGAAAAGAGAGAAGTTAGGGACGGATGAAGATCACCTGAGAGATTACTGGAGAAATTATTGTGAAGATAGTTATGAATTTGGTTGAATTAATTATGACATAGTTGTTATGGTGACATGGTCACCTATTGTTATATAAAGGGACCATGTGTACAATAGAAATACACATGGAAATGGTTTAATTTACTAAAAATTTCCCCTTCAAGGATTTCATGGGATTGAACTCCCTCTGTCCCTTCCATCGGACATGGTTGTGTATATTTGTTGTTGACTGGTGAGGTCAACACATTACGAGTGGAGGGAAAAGCTAGGCAGTTTGTTGTGTGTTATGCCTTCAAGGAAGTTGGAAAAAAGGGTGGCTTGGATGGCACATTGCGACTACAACGAAAATTGTTGCATTATGTGTAAAATCAACAAGGTGGAGCAAGGAGTAAAGAAATGTGAAAGGAAACAATAGAAGCACAATGCTAGCAGCCACATAATGAATTGAACCTTTTGCTAGACAAAAAGGACAGATGAACTTGAAAGGCACATCATCCAAAAGAAAAATTGTGCTAGGGACACTTGGGTAGTTGACACAACAAAATGCATTCTAAAAATCCAAGAATGGGATAAGGATGTGGAAGCATTCATGGGGATTTGTTGCAGCAAGCACTTGGACCTCAAAACTGAGCAGTTGAGGTCTTGTAACTAATGGTTGGAAGAATTGTGACCCATCTTGGCCCTCCTCCAAAAGTAATTTCATCCCTCCATGGCCATTCCTCAACCTCAAAGGGCAACAAGGTCACGTTGTGCTCTCAAAACCTAGAACTGGTGGATGTCACACATGAGGTCAACCCTACTACCAAATTTGAGGAAGAGAAATGTTTGAATGATGTTGGATCTGAGCCATGAGAGAACACGCAAGTTGAAGCTCGTCATGGTGGAAACTAGTAACTTTCTTTTAAACTTTTTTATATATTTTGTCATGTTATGCTTTTGCTTAATCAATATGTAACTCCAGTAAACCTCTCAAACCCTCAAAGACTAGAAAAAGGAAGATAGACCTTGTGGAAAAATGGATTGGCAAGTCTACATTCTAGGCATTCGGCCATGGCCACCCCTAATCCTTTTTGTATTACAAAGTTGTCCAGACTCCAAATCGGCCACGTCATTTTCTAATATAAATTATACTTGTTATTGTGAAAAGAAACAAGCTCAAATCTTGACATATAATGATGCTACTAATTTTATACGAACCACGTCAACATTGACAACAAAGCCAATTCCCCCAACTAAGATAACAATTTAGACATGTCTATTATTGTGCGTGGGACCATATGAAGCACAGCAGATAAGACAGAAAAAAACTGCTATTAAAGAAGCACTTCAGAAACAGCAATTGATGATTTTTTCATGCCAAACACAGTTGAGGGATACCCATTCCATCAATGATCAAACTTGACTAGGACTGCACCCAGCATCATCCCTTTGAAACTCGTGCCATGTCAGTGGTGCACATTGGAGAGAGAATGAAATCCTGGTGGAACAACTTAAAAGTTATTACTCGGTTGACTTCACTAATGAACAAATGCCCCCCTAGCAAGGCTTCTAGTGACAATTACTGTTGTTGATGGATTTTGTCAAATTGGTCAAAACTACTCACCAAGCTTTTTACCTCAGATATTTGCACTTGCAAAATACTCAAGTCCAACAATAAAGATGCAAACCTAGGGCAACTAAGTTCCACCCACTGTCACCTTGGAGGAAACCTCTCTCTCTTTTACAGCACAAGGGGGGGTTTCCCTAAGAGGCTTGCCAATCTGTCCTTGCAGCTCAAATAACTAAAATCAGATTTAGCAAAACACTAATTTATAGTGTTCAATAAGTATCTGATGGTGAAATCAAGTAGGTCAGTGCATTATCCTTGGGCTATGGGATCCCCAACAAATCTACAAGGTAAGAGATTGATTATAAAGCATATCAACCCAACAAACATCCATTAACAACAGTGCTGCCACTTATAACAGATCTGTAGATTGCACCTACAGCAAAGTAGAGATGTCCCAAATGACACATCAACACAACCATCAACCATTCAAGTGAGTTTGTGATATCAAATAAAACATAAGCAACAAAAGAGGACAATTTTCTATTGAATAATCAGCCCTGAATACAAACTTCTGCATTCTACTATTACAAACAGCCAAGAAGGAGGTCAACAGACCTCTACTTCAGCCTTTCCAAAAGCTAGCATCAACCCACTAGAACAGAACAATATGCAGTGCAGCTAAGAAAAAAAGAACTGAAATGATATGATGGTGAACTTGGAATGCAAAATCAGCCCTGAATATTTCCACAATGAAGCTCCAAATCTGTAACATAATTTCCATCCTCCAGTACAAAAGTCTAGGGTATTTCTCCGCAATGACATCACAAATTGCAAGTGAAGAATAGACCTCATTTTATAGGTTCACCTTGCAATTTTATCTTAATTAGAATCCGCTAGAGAAACATGGGTACTCCATGAGTGGACCTTTTGACCATGTCAAATGTGCCAAGTGTCAATCTCCAACCAAGTGTGCCACTTAAATAATTATTTCTATTCAATGTGTGAGCTGTTCTAGATCTTCCTAGGTGGAGTGCTTGGAAGAGAGTCAAGGTCGGGGAGGAGAGGTCCTCAAATTGACCCATTGTGTGTAATGGTTTCATATTAATAGAATTTTTGTTCTCCAACTCTCTCTTATATTTTTGTGGTGTATTATATTTATGAGTTTTTGTCAATGTCCCTTCTATGTATTTCATGGCAGATTTGCATGTTTTCACTCTTCTCTTGGAAGTCAAGCTTTTTGGATCTCAGACCTCAAGATCTGGATCAAGCGCTCTCTCTAGCACCTTTGACCATGTCAAGAACCCACTGAAAGGATTTCCAAGGGAGGTGCGACCTAGAATTATGTGTTGCATATCCTCAAAAGATGATCCCATGTGCGAAATCAGCCCTGGATATTTCCACAATGAAGCTCCAAATCTGCAACATAATCTTCAGCCTTCAATGCAAAAGTCTAGGGTATTTCTCCAAAATGACATCACAAATAGCAAGTGAATGGGAGACCTCATTTAATAGGTTCACCTTGCAATTCTCTCTTAATTAGATCCATTAGAGAAACATAGGGTGCTTCATGAGTGGGCCTTTTGACCATGTGAAATGTGCCTAGTGTCAATCTCCAATCCAAGCATGCCACTTAAACACTGATTTCTTTTTTAATTGTGAGCTGTTCCAGACCTTCATAGGTGTAGTGCTTGGAAGAGCGTTGAGGTCAGGAAGGAGAGGTCCTAAAATTGACCTCATTCAATGTAATGGTTTCATATTTAATAGAATCCTTCTTCTCCAACTCTCTTATATGTTTGTGGTCCATTTTATTTGTGTTTTCATCAATGTCACTTCTATAAATTTCATGGCAGATTTGCATGTTTTCTCTCCTCTTCTCTTGGCATTCAAGCTTTCTGGATCTCAGCCCTCCAGAACTGGATCAAGCACTCCCTCTATAGTGCCTTTGGCCATGTCAAAAAACCATTGAAAGGAATTCCAAGGGAGGTGTGACCTAAAAATATGTGCTCCATCTCTTCAAAAGACGATCCCAGGTGTGAAACAATAGATTGCAAATGGGAAGCCTTGATAAGTGTGCAAATGTGAGCTGGTTGTTACAACAACCTTTGGATCTAGGATACCCCTTTTGATGGGTTACATTCCTTCATCAAGATAGATATAAATATGATTTTTAACCCTCAAATGTGGAGCGCTCCTCTCATGTTGACCTCTTGAACCTTGAATTAAGTAATCATGTGCCACGTGTCTTCATGCTAATCAAGGCAATCCTTTTCATGCTTGAACTCTTGCTAGCTTAATGGACTAAGGGTCCAATATGCCTCCTCATATGCAAACTTTGCCTCGAGATGTGTTATATGCCTCAAAAGTACAACTCAAAGTAAAAAAATGCATGAAAATATGTTGATAAGTTCATCCAACACAAGATCATCCTCAAAACCAAGAAACATCCACATCTAACTCAAGTGCTCACGATCGCATGCATCTCGAGATGGTAACTAAGCTATTTAAAAGTTAGCCAATTAAGGCCAACTCTCCTTAGTGAAGATTTGGTCATAGTGTAGCGGCAAGTGTGTAAAGGTATAAGGTTGAGGAGGTCAAAGAAGCCAGAGGAAAATATGTGCAAACCCATCAACAACAGTTACCGGGTTTCAGAAGTTCAGTGAGTTAGGGAGGGTATACATTCAAAAATGTTCAGACTTGCAAAAAGAGTTTGAAATGTTCGGAAAAAGGGTTCAGAGGTATAACATTTAACATCATACATATTAGTCAGAAATAACTGGAGAAAAATACATAAGCATACACAAGGTTTTTTTCTTTTTTTTCTTTTGAACTGATATTTTTAGTTTTTTTTCTTGTGTTGGTCATTCAATTCAAAAGCTTCTGGGTCCGACCAAATCTGGTAAGTAAAATTTTCTGCCTTTGCCTAAAACGGAGCATTGGTTCTCTTCGTCTGGAAAAAGAAATTACTCTGCATCTCGGTCACTGTGACTAAGAACTTGAAATCATAAGCACTGAAATTCCTGATTCAAGAACTAAGTTCCATATCCACTCACTCAATCTAGCATTTCATGGCTAACCTCTCCCGATACAGTTAGGGTCAGCCTTTGCTTCAGATTATGCACAAGCAAACTAATAGGCTTTTACCAGGACTGCCATGAGCATTATTGCAAGTGGGTGATCCGTGGATGGGAAATTCCTATGCAGCCTATGCAGACCTCCCAAACCACGGTTGAAATGAGGGTACCTAATAAACACAGAATTACTTTTGTGCCCTGAGCTGGGCCAGCCAAAATTAAAAACCAGCCTTACCATTTCATGGGGGACCCCACCAAACAAATCACAGCTTTGCTTAAAGTAATAGTGAGGGACATCTTTAACCAAAATCTTCTATATAGTTTAAATAATAATAGTAAGGAAAAAAAAAATAAGGGAACCCAAAACTCAGAATACTGGCAGGTGATTAAAACCCCAAAAAAAAATCATGGGGACCCAAAGTTCGGAATAATGGCAGGTAACTAAAACTGATAAAAAGCAAAATTTATGGGCACCGAAAGCTCAGAACAATGGCAGTTACTGTAAAGAACGTGAAGGAATTTGATGATTGTCATGATTGTCATGAGGCCAGCCTCACCAAATCCATATGCTGGCTTGATAACCAAATTGAATTATCAAAAACAGAAGCAGAAGAATGAATGTAAAAATAAGAGTAAACAGATAAAAAAAATCACCTGGGACTGGGTTGGGGATTGTCGGGTTTGGAAGAACTGGGAGTTGGGGCCAGAGATGAAAAGCGGCTACGGCGCAACGCTCGGCGATCTTCCTCTGAGAGAGTCTCCAACTGCCCTGAGGCGTTGGCTATGTCTATCACGTTGTTGTTGTTCATTGTCAGGAAGCAAATGAGCCGAATCGAATCATTCGAGCTTTTCACCGTCCTCAATTCTTCCCTCCCCAACTAACTCATAATCTAAATGTCAACATTTTGCAATTAATTACAATTTCTGCACCCAATTTCTTCAATAAACAGTGTAGTTTCTAACTGTGTAGCTTCTGCCCTCTTTCGGGGCATTTCATTATTTTCAACAAATTTACATTTAAAAATTATAGAGTCGAAAATATCGGACTACATAGTCGTAGTTTAATTTTTCAAAGTTTATGTCAACTTTGGCATAACTTTCCTATATTTTGGGTTTTTTTCGCTGGGTATATTATATTTTCAGGAAATTTTGACAGAATTTTTTCATCTTTTGATTTTTATTTTGGTTTCTGTGTGGGGTATATTATATTTTCAGTAAATTTAGACAGAATTTTTTCATGTTTTGATTTATATTTTGGTTTTCTCGCTAGATATATTTTTAAGTCAATCTTGACATTAGTTTTGGTTTTTTTAATGGTATATTTACGGTTAATTTTGATATAATTGGTTTATATTTTGGTTTTTTTAAGTGGCATATTTTGATGGAAAATTGATAAGAATTTGTTACATTTACAAAATTTGAGATATATAATTGACACAATTTAAGTGTATTTGGGTTTTTTAAAGCTTTGAATCTATTTATGTATTTATTTTAAACTAAGAAAGATCATATTTTTGTCCAAAATTATATTGTCAAATTTTAACCAAAAAACTAAAACATAGATGAGTTTTTTTATATATTCATTTTTTTTCAAAAAATTATTGTAATTTTTATTCATCAACATATTTTATTGTGAGAAATTATTTTGAATGTAAACTATGTTCAATGATTTGAGACGTCCAACACTCCCACCCATGATCAAGGGGCAAAGCTCCAATGGTAAAGGAAGAAGATCAAAGAGATATTAAATGGAACAATTGACCATTTCCTAAGAGGGCCAAAGGGATTTTAAAAAGGTGGTGAACAATTGACCGTTAAAAATATTGTAAAGGTTTGACAAACTAAATTCAAAAACACGGCTTTCTCCAAAAAAATCATCTTACAATATGAGTAATTATGAAAATGCAATAAACATTTTGGTTTTGCAAAAAAAACTCTGAAAATATTCATAAGATTATAGTTAAAAAGATTAAAATAAAAAGAGAGAGAAATAATTGTTGCTCACTCTAGAGCCCAGTATGATAGATCTCTAGATCTCACTTAAAAACTTAAATGTAAATCTAAACATTTAACATGTAATGTTTAACATTTTTCATTTAATGTCGGTCCTATTTAAAAATCAATTTAATTATTATTATGTATGAACACAATATAAATTTAAAATATGAAGATGTTTACAAACAGCATTCACTTTGGACGGCATATGGACAACATTCGTTATGGACAGGTTGGGAACAGCATGTGCGCGGCATGTGGACAGCATATAGACATCATTCATTTGGGACAACAATGGGACAGCAATACCTTTGGACAGCATTGGGACAACAGCTTGAGTCTCTTCATGACGGCATCCTCATCTAAGCGCCAGGTCCCAGCAGAAATGGACCAATCTAAATTTGAATGGACAAGCACAAATGCACATACCTTGGCAACTCATTTTGTAAGCTAGCACACATGGGAACGGAATGCTTCGTAGATATAGACAAAATAGAAATAAGGCGTCTACGAAGACAGCCCTGTATGTAGGTAGTGACACTTTTTTTCGAATTTTGGCATGACAATGACATGATGTAATCATCCGATGTAATGTCGCGATCTGGACACGGATTAATTAAACTACTATTCATTGTTTAAAAAAAAAAAAAAGAGGTATGGATAAATAAAAATATAAATAAACCAGATGTATGGTAAATAAATAAAACCTCTTTTTATACTTACTCCAAAAGTATGGTAAATAAATAAAAATATAAATAAACTAGAGGTATGGTAAATAAACAAAACTTTTTTTTTATAATTACTCCATAAACCTCTTTATATTTACAAAACCTCAAAAAGGAGGTTTTATTTATGTGAACCCTGTGGGCCAAATATCATGGGACAAATGATTACTAGCAATTGGAAACCCAGTAAGGCATAAATTCAATTGTGAAATATATAAGATTACTTAATATAAAAATTAGTAAACAAAATGTCATTAAAAGTTAGAATATAAAGAGGAATCACTTACATTATGCAAAATTTACAGATTCTATAACCTTTTCCAACATAGATTTCCTCTGAATCTTCAAAGATGCTCTTTCAAGTTCCAATAGAAAATATTTAATAAAAAATGTGCTATTTTTCAATATTGAATTGTCTCCCTTAATCAAAATTGTATAGTCTTTTACCACTTGCTCTTAAGGTGATTGGATTTGTCTGCTTGTCCTTGGTTAACTTCTTTTGGGCATTTGGGCTGGTTTGTGAGATAGGAGGGCTCTATTCAAAGATTTTTTTTTTTAAATGACAAATTCAAAATTTACCATTGGATGAACTAGTTTAAAGCATATCTACTAAATATATATATCAACAAAAGTAGCTATATCAACAAAGCTAGTCACTCACATAACAACTTTACATTGTTTGATAGGAGAGAAGTGGATATTTTGTCTAGCATTGGTTAAATAATTATTTTAGCTAACATAACAAATTTAATTCACTATTAAGAGATACCATGGTGAACTGTTATGGTATCATCCGCAAGCTTTCCTTTATTCCACATGATATTCTGCGAGGCTTGGCTATGTATTTGACGAGGAAGGGGCCTATAAATAAATGGAAATGGTTTTTTTACCCCTTAGACAACAAAATATATTCCGAAAAACGTGGAAAAAGGCTATGAAGTGTACATTTGATGCCGAGATTGTTAACTTCGACATAGGTTTGGTGCATATGTCTTTCTCGTCTCATAGTCATTTTTGACCAATTTTCAATATTGCACTGTCTCACTTGATCAAAATCTTCTAATCTTTTACATTATAGCTGCATATAATTTGATCATGTACCTACACATAAATTCAACATGTACCCATTTCATATTTCAAGTCTTTTAGTTACAACTCAAGCTTGCGTACCTATTAAATAATTTTATGTTAATTTCGATACAACCATCTTATATGCAATTTTACTGAGGAAATAATTTAAAAATTAAGTGAAAATTTTCCAGTCTTCCTCCAATATCCATTTTCCCTAACATTGCCAAATTTCTATCATTTACAGCTCAACCTCATTTTCCCTCCCAAATTATTCTTGACCCATGAAATGATTCCAAGTTAATTTGGTCACAACCATCTTATATGCAATCTTTCTGAAAGCATAATTTCTAACTTAGGCGGTAGGGACTAAGCTACTATGTAGCATTTATTTATAGTTGTTGTCAAGACCAAAATGTTCTAGTTATCTTATATGGATGTGAAGTGTATCATTGTAGCATTTCTAGAGAAATATAGAGGAATTGAAAGAAAAAAAAAGTGTTTTATAACTCATAATCTTGATATTAAAAACAATATATCATATCTCATCCCCTTCATAAAATTTGGTATTTCCTACATTAAGAGTATGGTTGTGACTAGGAACATTATGTACAATCAAAATACAATTAACATGAGAAATTAGAGGTTTATTAAGATTGCTTCAAAATTTAGTCAACATTAGGGTTAGCACAAAGTTACTAAGCCTTTTTTACCATTGTGGATAAATGAGGTAGTCATTTCATAGAATAATGATGCCATTACCTTCACCACTCTTTCACCGTCAACTAGCCCAACCACGTAATATATACACCAATACGCGTCTATCACCTTATATCAACCACCTCTCAATGACTTCGTGAATAGCTCCAATACTAATTGGGAAAGTATTGAAGTACAAGTGAAATGTTATAGTGGAGCATCAATTATTTAGAAAACAATGGTGACATATTTTCCCTTCATAAGGAGATGATTGACATGAAAATATTTAAAAGGAAACGAAGGCTTGGACAAATTATTAAACCTACAAACTCTAATAGATGTTGAAAAAATTTATAACCAACCCATAGTTTTATCACCTAGCATATATGACAAATTCTTTTTAACTTCAATATGGAAAAAATGATACAGACAAATTTGTTGAACAATACTTTAATCTCAATGAAAGTTAAAAACACAATATGTTAAAAGTGGAGGATGAAGAGGATTTTGTAATAAAGATTTGTATATATACAATGAAATTAAAATACAAAAGGTCAATGTAAAGGAAGAATTTTAAAAAGGAGAAAGAATGAGTTTGAAAATTTACATATAAGTTAACCCTTTTTAAAAAGAAAGCCTATTTTGCCAAAAAAAAAATATTTTAAAAAAATAAAAATAGAATTAAAAATCTTGTTTCAAATCATTATAAAAAAAGATGGAATTGACAAGGGAAATGTATTCTATACAAATCAAAAGAGAAATCAAAATATCGTTTATTCCAATTAATATGAGGACAATTTTTTTAATGAATAAGGCATTACAAAGGTACTATTACATGGAAATCTATAAAACTAGTGATTAAATTATATTCCAAGCTAGAAAATATTCCTTCCCATCTAAATAATTCATAAAAAACACATCTAACATTATGAATAGATATAAAAATCATTAAAAATGAGGAGATGAAGAATTAAGATCAATTTAGATATTGATGAATACAAAATTTGGATTTTAAGGATGTCTATATGTATAGGAGCCCAAGAAAATCTTATTTTTTAGTTAGAATCATTTTATTTTCTTTTAAGATTTGTTTTGGATTAATGGACTAATGGTAAAGCTGAATTGTTTACTTTTCGTTTCATTCTTATTTCAACATTAAATAAAAGTATCTGACATCTCTAGGTAATACAAATTCCAAAATGATCATGGCAAATGAAAGGAACCAAAAAAAAATATCTTACTAGTTCCTACTATCAATTATAATTTCTCAATTGTTTTCATCCTTAGGATCCAGCGAGTCAAAATTCTATGGTAGGAGTCGAATTGTCAGAGCGGAGGGTAAAAGTGTTAGATGACAGTCAAGGGGGGTTTCAGGGGCCTTTAAGTCAGTAAGGTTTGGAGCAGATCCTGGTTGGAGGTGGTCGCCTGCAAAGGTGGTGTGGAAGTTACAACTCTAGCATTTTACAATTGCTCACTGGTGGGTGGTGAAATATTAGACTTGTGGTATAGTAAAGGAAATCTAGAGCTTGATTTTATGGTATGATGGGAGACAAAAATGTTTCATTAAAGAGGCTGAGCCATAAGAGGTTTTAGTCCATGGAGGAAGGGACTGAGTTGGGAAGTGGAGTGGCAACATTAGAGGGAGAAGGGGCCCAATACTAGTGTTGGATGAAGAGGTGGCCCATAACCCTGACTAGCCTAATAACTTTTTTTGACCTATTATATACATAGATTGGTTTGGAATATGATTTAAGATGAATATTAAAAACCTGTCATATTTTATTGATTACCTTTTTCTTTACCTCCTTTAATATAATAATTGCTTCTTCCCTTTTTCTAATATAAGGGTTATTACGTTAGTTGTGTACATACTTTTCGAAGATATATGAAAACCATTACTTTAAAGGTGTCACACAAGATGAAACATAGTTACAACATACTTCACGAGGGAAAGATCAAACAAATAAAATATAAAAGGGGAAAAAAGTCAAATCCATAGAAAATAAAATGGGAAAAAAAATTGAAGGGATAGAAATGGTTTCTTGTCACTTTATAGTAATATATTACTCCTCTGTAATATTGTATTGCAAGGATATATGGATATATTCTATCCCTCACAAGTTGTGAGATCACAAATACCTTTTATTTTTCAACAGGTTACTGACACATTCATTTTCTTTTCGTCACATGAAAAAAGAATTGGTTTAAAGGTTTAATGTTTGTAATTGCATGTTATTTCAATTTATTCACGCAACACTTGTACAAAAAACAAAGTCTATAATTCTTTTTGGGACTTTTTCGGCTATCCTCTCACTTTACCAACTGCTAAAACATGTGTTTTCATTGTGATTCGAGCTTTGGTGGGGATGACAATTCTTAGAGAACGTAATATTTTTGTTGGGATAATTTGTGCTATAAATATGGGTCATTCCAATGGTTTCTCCATGCACTCGTTAAGTATTGTGTGAAAAGGCCATTATAATAGATTAGGGTTTTTTGAAGAATGGAGAAGGAAGGGTTATCATGGAACCTTGTGTTTGAGGAGCTTTCCCCTTACAAAATTTTAGTCTTAAGTGAATTCAAGAACTGGTCATTCTATAGGGCCATCATGGTCGAATTCGTAGAGACGATTTTTGTTTTTGTCTGTGACCATTGGCACTTTCATCGGAAATGCACAAATATAATGTTATTCATCAAGAGAGAAATATGTATTACATGGATTCATCGCAAACAAATTGTCGATTGCAAAGTTGACGATATATATAACATTCAACATAGATAGAGATTATTTTTTAGGCAAACTTTACCGCACTCACTAATGTGGTTTCCAGGGCTAGTTTTGTGCCTGAAACTTTCCTAGAGGTGATCCAAACATGAATTGCAGGAGATAGGTTCGTCTCTTGAGATGTTTGTGGACGAGCATCTGGAGATGCCAACACTAAAGGTATATATTTGGCCCAGAGAGGAATTTGTAGGTGCATTAAGCATCAAATACTTCAGTGAGTGAAGGGGTGGAAACCCAAGCGACCACATTCACGGTAATTTACATTCCAGTTTTAGCAGCTCAAGGAGGAAAGTCGGTTTCGAGGGTTTGTAAATCTGACAGAAAGATTTGTATGTAGTTTTTTTCCCTAATTGTTAATGTCGGCTAACTATTTTTTCTAACGACTAATCTGACGACACACAAATCTTCAATCGTCTAACATTTAGTCCAACGTTGTAGAGCTCTACATAGTGGTAGTTGGGGGAGTTGTTTTCAACGAGAAATGCCTTACAGCGTAATAAAGATAAATTATATTCTTTCTATGTTAAGATGTATAATGAATATTTAATTTCTATATGAAATACAAATTTATTTATAAATAAGAAATAAATGTGTTAATATTAAATATATAAATAAATAAGAAATAATTTTAATAATTTTAAATATATAATATATAATTTTGTTCACTTAGTTTTGAATTAATGACAAATATGTTATGAAACCAACTCCCAATATATAATAAAAGAGAGCTCAACGCCTTAGAAATAAGCCACTTTGAGGGGGCAACCTCCTTTACATTACATAAATGAACAATTCTTGGATGATACAAATGACAAAACCTCCTTTCTATATATAGGAGTCCATGGGGTCACAATATAATCTTAGTAGACCTAAAAATTATAATGTAATCCTAGCTGACCTAACAATAATAATTTAAGGGCACAATAATAATAATATGGGGGTTACAGGGGTACAATAATAACAATAAGGGGGTTACACTAACTACAATAAGGGACTATACTAGTAATATAGGGACCTAACATGCCCCTCTCCTTCAAAAAAGTGTTGTCCTCAACGCTTGAGTAGCTCTGGGTGCTTCTGTATAAAATTCTCATCCTCCCATGTAGAATCTTCAGTGGGTAAGTTCTTCCACTTGATGAGATACTCTGAAATTGATCGATTCCGTAGCTATCGAGTTCTTGTTTCCATGACCACTTCAGGTTCCAATATTATTTTCCTTCCTCATCAAGTTCTGGCAATATTGTTTGAACTGGAAGATTTTCACCTATAACCTTCTTTAAGCATGAAACATGGAAAACTGGATGTACTCGCGAAGAAGCAGGAAGCTCCAATTTGTATGCCATAGTACCAATCTTTTGCAACACCTTGTAAGGACCATAGTACTTTGGCTATAATTTATTATCCTTCTTTGCTTGCTTGAGGGACATTTTTTTGTATGGTTGTAGCCGTAAAAATACCCAATCTCCTACATCAAAACTTCTCTCGCTACGATGTTGATCTGCCTGTTGTTTCATTCGATTTTGTGCCAAATTCAGGTTATCCTATAAGAGTTGGAGAACTTCTTGCTGATGCTCGATGTGATCTTCCACTGCTTGAACCTTCGAATTTTCCCTTAAAGATGATGTGATGGATGGTGGATGATATCCATAAAGTGCCATAAATGGGGTCATTTTTGTTGCAGTATGGAAGGAAGTGTTATACCACCATTCAGCAAGAGGTAACCACTTGACCCATTGTGTTTGTTTATTAGATACAAAACAACGAAGATATCCTTCCAAAAATTTATTTACTATCTCAGTTTGACCATCAGATTGAGGATGATAAGATGAGCTACGAGCTAATTGAGTACCCAAACAAGAAAATAACTCCGTCCAAAAATTTCCAGTAAAAATGGGATCTCTGTCGCTCACAATAACCCTTGGGCTTCCATGTAGCTTTTGAATTCTGTCCATAAATGTAGTAGCAACTGTACTTGCTTGAAATGGATGAGATAATGCACAAAAGTGTGCATACTTGGTAAGTCTATCAACTACCACCATGATGACACTCTTTCCTTCGGACTTAGGTAAACCTGTGATAAAATCCATTGAAATCTCCTCCCAACGTTGACTTGGAATGGATAAAGGTTGTAGAAGTCCGGGGGTCTTAATTGTCTCCACTTTATTCTGCTGGCAAACCAAACATTCCGCCACAAACTTTTGAATATCAGATTTAAGGCCATCCCAAAAAAATTCTTTCTTCACCCTGTGGTAAGTTTTTAAAAATCCTGAGTGTCCTCCTAAAGGAGAAGTGTGCAATTCCAAAAGAATATTTTGTTTTAATTGGGAATTCTTACAAAGATATAAGCGATCTTTGTACCATAAGGAATCATTTTTCCAACTAAATGTATCAGATGTACTAGGATCTTGCTGCGACTTTTGAATGAGTGTCCATACATCTTTTTCCTTCTTCCATTCATCTCTTGCTTCGGTTATCCAATCTGGTTGGATAATAGAAATGGCACAAAGCAATGCTTCCACCTCTTCATTCTTTCTTGAGAGTGCATCTGCAACAACATTAAGCTTTCATTTTTTGTAGATTATTTCAAAGTCATAACCCAACATCTTTGTGACCCATTTTTGTTGTTCTTATGACGATAGTCTTTGTTCCAAAAAGTGTTTAAGACTATCATGATCAGTTTTTACCTTGAAGTGTCTTCCCATTAGGTAAGTTCGCCATTTCTTTAGTGCATGTAGTATTGCTAACATTTCCTTCTCATAAATAGGTTTCTGTAAATACTTTCCTTTGATTGGACCACTTTCAAAAGCAATGGGTCTTCCTTCCTGCATTAAAACTGCACCAATTCCATTTCCTGAGGCATCACATTCCACAATAAAGGTTTTTGTGAAGTCTGGCGTAGCTAAGACCGGTGCTAGGCACATTGTCTCTTTAAGATGTTCAAAGGCCTTAGTTGCTTTAGGAGTCCATGAAAATGCATCTTTCTTCAATAATGTTGTTAGAGGTGCTGCTATTCTCCCATAATTCTTAACAAACTTGCGATAATACCCTGTTAACCCGAGAAATCCTCGCAACTTCTTTATGGTTGTGGGGACTTTCCATTCCTTAATGGCTTTAATTTTGTTAGGGTCTACTTTAACACCCTCATGAGATACAATATGACCCAAATATTCCACCTCTTGTACTCCAAAGAAACATTTGGATTTTTTTGCATATAATTGTTTCTCCTGCAATAGTTTGAGCACCCTGTCAACATGTTCAACATGATCCTTCCAAGACCTGCTTTAGATTAGTATATCATCAAAAAATACTAGCACAAATTTTCTAAGGAAGGGTTTGAAAATGGAATTCATCAACCCTTGAAATGTAGAAGGTGCATTGGTAAGGCCAAAAGGCATGACCAAAAATTCATAATGACCCTCATGAGTTTGAAATGTTGTTTTTGGAATATATTTAGTCTTCATTCTAATTTGATGATATCCTGAATGAAGATCCAACTTGGTAAAATAAATTGCTCCATGTAATTCATCCAATAATTCATCAATCACGAGAATGGGAAATTTATCTTTAATGGTGAGCTTATTGAGCTCCCTATAATCCAAAAACATTCGCCATGATCCATCCTTCTTGTGTACCAATACTACAGGAGCAGAGAAAGAACTTTGACTAGGTTGAATTATACCCGCCTCTAACATTTCTGCAATCATATGTTCAATTTTTCTCTTTTGGAAGTAAGGATATCTATAAGGCCTGATGTTTGGAGGAACACTTCCTGGAATCAAATGAATAGCATGATCATGATCACGGATAGGTGGGAGTCCTTTGGGAGTTTCAAACACCTTGGAATGATTGTCCAAGACTTGTTGGAGATCTGCAGAAATAGATGATTTTGATGTTGGAACTTCGAGTGAGCATAATTGTGCAATTACGCCTCGTTGTTCTTTCTTCTTCTTCTTCTTCTTCTTCTTCTTTTTTTTTAAATTTTTCGGAAGCTTTGTCATGACACTAGGAGGCTTATTTTCTTCTCGACTTCCTATGATACCCCGTAATTCAAACTCCTTTAAAGTCCCTATGAAGACATCAATCATGTGTTCCTGCGGAATATTGTTTCTCGATTGCCTTATATTCAATTTTTGGAAGTCCTGAATGTGCTCCCCCACTGAACCCTTTTGTTTGAGATTTATCAATTGGCTAAAGAAGGTGTTGCTCTTTGTATCCTCATAATGTGCTATCATTTCCTCCGTAAAAATTGACCAAGTGACAATTTTTTTACGGGAGCAAAGCCATCGATACCATATAAATGTATTTTGTTCTAAATGTAAAGTTGCAATGCATACCTTTTGTGTGTTTTGCACATTATTGAGATCAAAATATTGCTCCATCTGTAGTATCCATGTTACGGAATCCTTGCCATCAAACTTCCTCATATCCATCTTTGGAATATGGTGGTTCTTCCGTCCAACATTAGGAGTTGTAAATCATGATTGCGTTTTATTTTGTTCTCATCATGAGTTTCCTCTACTACCTTTTTGCCATTAGGATTCATTTATTGTATCAAATTTTTCAAACCTTCCTTAAAACCTCCCATGTCCGCTTTTAGATCATTCTTCATGTCTTCCATGTTGCCTTTCATTTTTTCGTCGATCTTAGCTTCCATGTCATCCATCTTAGCTTCCATGCCATCCATCTTAGCTTCCATGCCATTCTTCAAACCATCCATCTTAGCTTCGATGCCTTTCTTTAAACCATCCATCTTAGCTTCCACACCTTTCTTCAAAACTTCCATTTCATTTTTTATTACTCTTTGTGAGAGCGGAATTTGGTGCACTTGGTCTTGTAATTTTGATATATCATGTTGCACTTCTTCCTATTCATGAGTCATAGTAGAGTATTATGAGGGATTAATGGGTGTTGAATTATTTTTAGGGGGCATTTTATAACTCAATACTAATATCTATGTTTCAATATGCCCTTGGAATCACTTCAAACTGATTTTTCAAACAAGACATATGCAATTTGAAAAAAAATACAAATATTTTTCTTGCTTTTGAGGAGCTTGATATTGAAACTAATGTATCTCTTTAATTTCGGATCTCCAATATTTTATCTTCGGTCCTTTAGTAGCCCTCTGAATCGTCTTTCCAATGCCACAAGTCTGACCTGATTTGGATTCTTCAAGTCAAAGTTATGCCCAATCTCCCACAATAACCTAATTATGGACTGGTTCAGTAGAGAGAACTTGTATGACATGCCACATTTCACTTTTTCCTCCTTCAACTTTGAAATTGATATACAGGACACTACAGTCTGTGTGCTTTCGACCACTTTTTATAGAATTCCAATCTGATGCTCAAAGAGAGAGTTATGACAATTTTCTCAATGTCACCTCTTTGAGATGAAATTTTGGAGCTTGCAAAAACCCTATATTCCACAGCTCATATCTCCAAAAATATTGCGAACCAAGATCTAAAAAATTTACTCGAAGTTTCTCAGGATTTATTCGCAAATGGGTTTTTTTTTTAGCTTTTGAAACTTCGTAGAAAAAAAGTTATAGCGAAAATTCCACGAAGACCTGTTTGAAGTAGCGAAACCCTAGAATCCAAAGCTCTGATACCAAATGTTATGAAACCAGCTCCCAAAATAGAAAAAAAGAGATATCAACGCCTTAGAAATAAAACAATTTGAGGGGGGAACCTCCTTTACATTACATAAATGAACAATTTTTGGATGATACAAATGACAAAACCTCTTTTCTATATATAAGAGTCCATTGGGTCACAATATAATCCTAGTCGACTTAACAATAATAATGTAAAGGCACAACAATAACAATAATGAGTTTTTATGGGGCACAATAATAACAATATGGGGACTACATGGTAAAGAATAACAAGAAAGGGGCTACACTAACAACAATAAGGGGTTACACTAGTGATATAGGGACCTAACAAAATAAGTATAATATTAAGTACTTTTCTGAAAAGTTATATATATATATATATATATATATATATATATATATAACTTACATAATAAATTATTAAAATTTCTTAGAATGAAATTATTATATGATTAATTAAATTATACTCCTAATGTCAATACCTATTGGCACCAAGCAAAATTTTAAAACACTTTTTAATACATCTTACGACTGAGAAAAATGCTATAGTGAAAAATGTCATAATCACCTTTCTTACTACCTTATACTTCTAACTACAAGCACCTTTCTCATTTCCTTGTACCTAAAAAGGGAAGCTTCAAATTCAATATTTTTAAATAAATTACTTTCTCTTCTTAAACATCTTACCACTAAAAAATATATTAAAACAATTATCAATACATAAGCGAAATCTTAGAACACCCTAGATAATATAAGATAGTAAGTAAATAAAGATAAGTTATATTTTTTCTATATTAAAATGTATAATGGATATTTAATTTCTATATGAAATGCAAATTTATTTATAAAAAGAAATAAATGTATTAATATTAAATATACAAATAAACAAGAAATAAATTTAATACTATTAAATATATAATATATAATTTTGTTCACATACTTTTGAATTAATGGAAAATGAGTATAATATTGAGTATTTTTTTTGAAAAAATTATTAATTCTAATTAATCTCTTTCATAGAGTGTTAGTGTCAATACCTACAAGCACCAAACAAAATTTTAAAACACTTATCAATACATCTTAAGGGTGAGAAAAATCCTAGAGTGAACAATGCCGTAATTACCTTTCTTACCACCTCAAACTTCTAACTACAAGCACCTTTCTCATTTCAGGTACCTAAAAATGGAAACTTCAAATCAATATTTTTAAATAAATTACTTCCTCTTCCTAAACATCTTACCACTAAAAGTAATATTAAAACAATTATCAATACATCAACGAAATCTTAGAACACCCGAAATAAGATAGTAAGTAACTAGCAATCGCATCGAGGTGCATGAACGTCAAAGGAAACCTTCCAACAAGGGGGCAAACAGTAGATGTTGAGTTAATTTTTCAACTCTCCTGTAGCATAAGAGACCTAGGAGAACAGAGGAAGAAGAATAAATGGCCTCCAGGGACTGAAATCAACCGAATTCACTATCATGCCGTTTCTGGTAACATAGCAATGGAATGAAGCCTTTCGGGAGGGTGTATAGTTGTTATTGCTTGGGGTTATGGTCTAAGAAGTTCGAATAGCAAAATATAATGAGAGGATATTGCCTTTTAATACAGTTTACAAGGGGAGGATTTCTATTAATATTCAAGCACTTTATAAAAGAGAGAGATAGTCTCTGTGCAGTATCTAAAGGATATTCAATTGTTTTTATTATTATCGAATAAATTAAATGTTAAAAGTAATTAAATAATATTTAAAGTTTGAATTTATATATTTATTTTATTTTTAATAATTACATGCTATGATAAGAAAAGATTTCAAAACCAATAAAAAAATAAGAAAAATAAAAATAAAAATTAATTAAATAAATAAATAAATAGAAATAAAATAAAACAAAGATATAATTAAAATAAAAAATAAAATAGATAAAAATAAATAAATTAAATAAAATTAAATAAAAATTAAATTCTTAATTACAAAAACAAGAATAAAATAAATAAATAAATAGAAATAAAATAAAATAAAGATTAATAAATAAATAAATAAACAAACAAATAAATAAAATGAAATAAAAATAAAATTACATAAATAACAAATTAATAATATTAAAATTAAAAATTAATATTTTTATTAAAATAAATATAAATATTTAAAATTCAAATTTTAAAGTTTGATTATTTGGTTTACTTTTCCCTGGCATTGTGTGATATCTCACTGGATTTTAACAAGCGCACCTCAAATAAAATGCATAATTCATGAATCTTACAAAGACAATGGCTCCATGAACCAATATGGACCACTTGCAGACTAAATTGGTGGACTTGTGTACAAGAGAAATCCAAATACAGGAATATTCCGTATAAACAAGAACCAATTATGAGCAAGATGATCTTCTTTAACATGTGGCTGAATTATATGATTAAACAATTAGATAGGTATTTGTTATATTGATAATTTGAGATAATTATAAGTAATTATATTTGAATGTCCTTTTATTCTAACGAGACTAGTAAAAAGAGCAACAGTGAAAACATAATAAAGAATTCCATTGTATTGTCTACAGAAATAGAGACGTAATGAGAAGAGATCTATGTAATAAAAATAATATGATGATTGTTTAATAGCTTGAGAAATTGTGTTAATGAGGAGATCTATATATAATAAAAATAATATGATGGTTGTTGAATAGCTTGAGAAATTTTGTTTGAATTTATCCAGTCAACTTAATATTGCAATTGTGATTTCATCGATATATTTTTTTCTATTTTATCTTTTGCAATATGCATCACAAGCACACTTCATGTCATTCCACTAGAAGATGCTATCACCAAAATCACGTGACTTTGGTCAAGCATGCATGAATGTATAATTAAATGTGTTAACTGAATGAAAATATACCCATTTTACAAATTACAAATTAGTAATTAAATGTGTTAACTCCATTTTACAAATTAGTGATTAAATGTGTTAACTGAATGTAATTATACTCATTGATTAAATGTGTTCACCGAATGTAACTACACATTTTACATTTTGATATGAATTAACCGGCATTTTTTCCAAACTAAGTTAACATATCCTCACCATATCTGGATCCTGGCTTTTCAAAATCTGGCAGATCTATAATCTGGATCTGTGTCCATATCCTGCCTCCTGCTAACTTAGTTACCATATGATGCTATTCTAGGTCTGGTTGCTTCCTTCCTGCTCACTTTTGACAAATAAACAAGCTAGGAATTGACATATGTTTTAAGGTTTGCCTAGGACACACTAATAAACGACTTAAAATCTAAAAAATATATAGGTGTATAGCACAACATACTTGAACAATGAAAACTAAATAATGATTTCTCTCTGTTGATTCCACTGGCATCCACAATGGAACTTCTTTGCACTTGCTAAAAAGTTTGACTTGCCTATTACTATATATAAAAGGTAGGATTAACAGATCAGACGATGTAAGTTTGTCATTACTGAATAATGCTACAAGGAAACAAGATAAATAAATATGACAAACCTTCTAGAGAGATAGAAAGAGGAACCCTTTTTCACTGTCGGTAAAAGCTGCAGGGAAGACATGTTGGTGAAATTGACTATTTATTGTGATGTTGAAATAACTGATCTTTATAAAGGAAAATCTCTCCAAGAGGCTTTATGAAACATGTGCAAGTGTTCTCATAAGATATTCACACTGGAAATGTAACTCTCTCCAGTTTCTGGAGTCACAAAACCTCAGTCATGAATTGAGATCAATGTAATTCTGTTATGTGAAAAAAAATGCAATGTGTAGAGACAGCAGATCAGTGTAATTCTGCTATGGTTAAAAAAAATGTTGTGTGTAGAGACAGCACAAAAGAAGAAAAAATAACCAGATAAAGCCTGAACATTATGATGATATTCTTCATTGAAAACTTAGTCCCCGTACAGTCAATGCATATGGCATTTTTGCAAAGTAATTTCTACGTCATTCCAGCGTCCATTCTTGATAATTATAATTTAGCATTACTTGTTCCAACTCATGCTAAGCTATAATAACTATCTTGAAACACTCCAATTCAAACATTCATACCTAAATGTAAGGAAAAGGAACCCATTTTTTTTAATAGCATGTGTAGTATTTTACTATGCATCATAAGTATCCAAACACTGCAAGTTCTTATGTACTCTCTATAGAGTGCTGACAATCGAATTGTGAAAATTAGAAATGCCCCACCTAGATCAGATGGCACTAGACATAAACCGTTTTTATTAACAGGCAAAAATGGAATCTGGCCAGTACCAGAAAGCCATTTTCTTTCTCAGACGTTTGTGAAATAACCCAAAATGGAGAGCATACTCATGTAAAAGCCCGGCAACATTGCACATAAAGCATACTCATGTAATAGTCCGGCAACATTGCACATAGAATGGTATAATAAAGATTCTTCTCTTGGCTGAAGCAATGAAAATATAAACGATTTTGTTAACAGGAGGAAGAAGAATTCAGCGAGTGAATAAAGATCAGTTTCCCTCTCAGAAAGTCGTGAAAGAATCCAATAACCAATCACTGGAAAGCACAACCATGTGAGAACCTAGCAGTGTGACACCTAGACTGGTCCAATCAAGTTTCCCCTTTTGGATGAAGCAATGGAGACATAAATCATTTTCATTAACAGGTAAAAAATGGAATTCGGATGGTGACAACCTATCATTTTCATCTCATAAGGCTATGAAAGAACCCGGCACTCACTGGAAAGCATAACCAGAACCTAGCGGAACACCTAGATCAGTAAAGGCGCGATTGCTCGTTTGGCCAAAGAAATGCAGCAGATTGTAAGTTCATGTAGGGTACAAACACAACATCAGCTTCAACACTGACAGCAATTTCATATTAGATTAGATGCAGCAAATTGGAGTTCCTCTGTCTCAATTAGGTTTCACTTTACTGTGCTCTCTTGTGTATTAGGTTTATGAGGTCTTTATATATGTGTGTGTGGATGTATATATTAAGTTACCTTGCCCATTAGATGGGAAGGACCAGGTGATCAACCTTTCCCACTGAACTTGACTTTGAATTTACCATAAGAACCACTGCTGGCCCTGCTCACTGACTTTGAATTTGAGTAGCCTATTTTCGAAATAATTCAAAGCTGCCCCACTAAATTCCCTAGAAAGAACAATAACTCGGCGGATGGCCAAAAGAGACACCAAGATCTGAACACGCCGTTGAAACTGACCACTCATCTATACATCCTCTCCAAACCAAACCCGATACTGGAAACACACATATCTAAGCCCCGTTGAGGCCTGAAACCAAGACCGCATGCATGGAACATCAAAGACCTAGATCGCGATATCCCAATTGGGTCATATATCCCCCACATACCCAGTTCTCCGGTCATAACTCTCAGCAAAACCCATGTCCATTCCTGTCACTATGCAAACTGATTTGCCTTGCTTTGATGCAAAAGCCTTAAAGCAATATGCATGTATCTTCTACCCGAAACATTAAAAGGGTTTCTGCAAGCAAACAACTCTGCTTTCTGATTCAAATTGAACTATACAATAGCATAATTTATGAGGAATTGAGATCTTAGTGAAATACATTATATAATTTTGATGAAAAGTACCTCAGAAGGGAGAATTCGTGAACGATTTCTGCAAATGAGCAAATCCTCCTTCTTGAGAAAGAATCAAACATTTCTACTCTGCAGCTCTGGATATGCTCTCAATTATATACGTATAAATATACGCAATTGTCAAATAATTAAAGAATTCGTGCACGGGGCGCTGATTTGGCTTCTGGGTCAAGGTCTGCTGAGACCGCTTGTGGTTCGGCGCGCACACAACCAGGTTTCTGAGGTTAAAGGTTGTGATTTTCGGGTCTGGGCTGAGCCATCTTTGCCTGTGCTGAAAACCCACTTGCCGCCCTGACTTGTGCTGAAAACCCAGGGAATTGAGGCAGAGAAAATTTGCTGAAGGAAAACTAAAATTAAAACTTACAAGGAACTTGCATTAAAGCGCGGCAAAACCCCACTTTTGTTCACAAGCGATGGCGGTATCATGCCTTGTAGCTTGTTCTTTGAAACATCAAAAGCACTCAGCCTCGTCAGGAGCCCCAGCTGCGGGGGAATGTTGCCCGTGAGCCTGTTGTCGTGGAGATCTATGACATTTAGATAAGCGCAGAGGATTAACGACGGGGGAATCGGACCCGCAAGCTCGTTGACAGAAAGATTCAGGACTGCAAGATTGACCAAATACTGGAGCTCCGTCGGGATCTCGCCGGTTAAACGGTTTGCAGACAAGTCGAGGGACTGTAAATTGGTGCAGTTGGAAATAAAAGGCGAGATTGTCCCGCCGAGGCCGAATCCCGCGAAGCTGAGCTTGAAAACCCTTTCGTTATTGCAGGTCACGCCTTCGAGCTCCGAGATGGTGTCGTTGCAGGGGGTTTTGATCTTGTCTCCGGTCCACTGCGTGAGCTTGTGAGCTGAGCACGAGTAATGGGAGAGCGAGCATGCTGGGCGACAGGATTTCAGGTGAAACAACGAGGTAAAAGCAGACGCCTGTGCGCTGGTAAGAGGAGCAGCCGGCACATGGCACGTTTTAGTGGTTCGAAGAACGATGAGAACACGCTCTCATTGGCTCGAACAATGACATTCTCGAAGCCATCAAGGGGAAACGGACAGCGTAATAAAGATAAGTTATATTCTTTCTCTAGTAAGATGTATAATGAATATTTAATTTCTATATGTAATAAAACTTTATTTATAAATAAGAAATAAATGTATTAATATTAAATATATAAATAAATAAGAAATATATAAATATTAAATGTATTTATTTATAATTTTGTTTACTTAGTTTTGAATTAATGGCAAATGAGTATAATATTAAGTATTTTTTTAAGATTTTTTATTTATTTATTTGTTTCTATATATATATATATATAATTATTTATATATACAATATTTAATTAACATAATAAATTATTAAAACTTTTTAGAATAAAATAATTATATGATTAATTAAATTACACTGTCAATGTCAATACCTATTAGCACTAAGCAAAATTTTAAAACACTTATCAATACATTTTACGAGTGAGAAAAATCCTAGAGTGAAAAATGCAATAATCACCTTTCTTACTACCTCACACTTCTAACTACAAGCACCTTTCTCATTTCATGATACCTAAAAAGGGAAACTTCAAATTCAATATTTTTAAATAAATTACTTCCTCTTCTTAAACATCTTACAACGAAAAAAAATATTAAAACAATTCTGAATACATCAACTAAATGTGAGAACACCAAGATAGTAAGTAAATAAGCCATAGTCACCTTTCTTTTTTCCTCACCCAAAAAATACCCCATTCCATGTTTAGCCAGTGAAAAAGAATATAAATGATGCACCTGATGCACCCAAAAAAGAAGACTGCTTCAGATTAAAACATTCTTTCAACCTTACCCCCCAAAAATTTCATATGATCATACATTACTTTACTAACACATGCTCGGTCTCCCTCTTGATTAAGCTCTTCGCAACAGAGCCAGTGGCATTATTCATACACCTTCACAAGATTTATGTATAATATAAGATACAAAAGACATTTCCAATCTTTCAAGAACGTTAGTGTTGTTTGTTTCATTCAACTGCACACCAAAACAAATTTTAAATGCCAGATTGGAAAATGATGCAACATTTAGCTGCACTGGCAAATGACGTCGGAGTCCCAACAACAACTTATTATGTTTGCTCAAAATATACTCTTAATCAAATGGAGGAATCAATGTCTTTGCATAATTTAGAAAACCAATAAATATTAAAGTGTGATTAATTCCATTTTCCACTTTGACTTTCTTCTTGTTATATATCTATTGTCCATGTAACTACCCACATCCATGGTCATTGTAATTTCAAAGATTACAGAAAATTGTGATCAGAAGAGAAGCAGTTAATCTCCACCATTCAATTAAATCTTTTCTTAGATCTGACGGTTATCACATACCCAGTAGCAAGATAATTAACTCTTTAAAATCTTGCGATAAAAGTGATTTTCTCTGCCCATCTATGTGCTATGTGTCATCTTTAAGAGTTGATCGCATGGTTTGAGCAGTTACCATATACTGCTATGAAGCCTTGCGATATACCATTTATGGTTTTTGAAGACCAGTTACTTTTATGGTTTTTGAAGACCGGTTACTGTTGCACTTTGTTTTTCCCACCACACCATTCCAAATAAGATACCAGGTTCAATAAAAACGTATTTAAATTCACAAATGTTAAAACAAACGTTTAATCATGAAAATGATTAGCCGATCTGGAATAAACTCTTAATGCCATTCACGGATTTTAATAGACTTTTGCCTAGTGTTATCACTTAGTAATTTCTCCAGGTTCAAGAAAGAAATATTCCGAGGTAACCACAAACCTACTTCGAACTCTAGGATCTAGCCTTCCTAGGGTTCAGAGAGGGCTCTCTCTTTAAGATTTAACTTTGTCTTAGTTTTGAATATTAGGCTAGTTATGAAAGTACAATTTGGTTTTGGTTTAAAGGTTTTGGTGGGAAAATCACTGGAAGTAAGATAGAGAGAAAATCTACTTTGTCCATTGGGCTGTAGATTCAAATCAAGCTAGCACTAGAAATCAAGGCCAAAAGGTACAAATATATTCAGTGGCAAGATAGATAACGCTCGAGATTTGGGAATGTGGATTTTTGTGAGGTGGTATGATATAAAAGGTACTTAAGGATCCTTTGATCCGGAAAATGGAAGTAGAAGGCAAAGGTCAAACGAGAGAAGGAGCAATTAAGGATTCCTTGCAACAAATCATAAGAAAACATTAAAATGGCAACTAGTTAAAGACAGGGAGCACTTGACTAATCCTGTAGTAATACTCCCTAGTTACACATTCAGACATAACAAACATAAAATGAATGCAAGAAACTTAGAAAAGGAAACAGTGACAAGTAGGAAATACTTCACTCATCAGCTTATCACAGGGATTCTGAATTATGATTCCAGTCATCTTGTCTAGTCTGCTACTTCGAATTCAAACACACAATAGCCTCCAATGTTCAAAAAAAATGTCTATAGTAAATCCAACAATTTTATTCCACCCAAAATACTTCAAAGAGTGAATTATTTATACAAATTCTAAACTACAATATCTTGAAAAAAATATCAAGATTGGTTTACAAATACATCTCCAATTGTTTTACATAAATAGAACTTAAGTAAAGGACACTTAAAAATAATGCGTATATTTGGCACTATTTTTTATTGATAGGTGATGACAAAGAGGAGAATTCAAATTTGATCTCAACTCTTAGTTGATGATGAGGCATACAAATCACTAACTGTCTCCTTTCTTTGTGCATTCTTATCGAGAAATTCTGCAAACGTGGGGTCCAATGATACCTTTTTATTTCTCAATAAAAACTAGACATGTAAAATGTGAAAGAGGTTATTATATATAAATATGTTTGTGAGATAAACCTCTCTCGGTTCCCTAAAATTCTGCTCCAGGTGTTCACAATAGGCTCTGCAAAACGATGTGTAAAATAGAGTTTTACAGAGTTTGAAACATAGGCTATAAATATGCACATGTATCTCTCATTATGTAATACCTGTACATAATGTGAGATAGGTTTTTGTAGATGGGTCTCTTAGTAACAAAAACCTCCTTCAGTTTTGTAAGATGTATTTCTTATTGGCCACAATTTTCTCTGCAAAATGATGACTTAACATGAATTTTCTGCAAAAAGTGTTTTCCAATATTGTTTAATATTTCCCATCCCATAATGTCTGTTAGAAATGTGAGAGACTTTTTTGTAGTTCGACACCTTAAGAACATAAACCTCCTTCAATTTTTCAAAATTCATCTTGGATTGGTCACAACAGGTTTTGCAAAAAAATGACTTAAACAGGAAATTTGTGCAAAAATGTTCCTTCTTGTTATGTTTTCATCTTTTAACCTTTTTGTTCTTTTAACTGTTTTTCACTTTCACTTTGGATAAAATTCATTGTTGTTGGTGAAATTATTTTCATCTCTGTTAACCATTACTAACTCTGTTTTTATTTTTATTGTTTTACCTTGACTGCTCTATAACTTTGTTTTAACCTTCACTCTGACTTTTATCTGATACACTTTAACCACCGATACTCTGTAATTGTTATGTTTTCACTGTCCCTATGAATTCTTATTTCACTTTTACCATTCACTGTTATGAATTCCCTGTTTTAATCTTTACATTAAAATTATCTTTTACCTTTCACAGGATGACTGTTCTTTAACTCGGATGCTTGGAATATTTAAGGAAAATCCTTTGAATCCATTCCCTTATGAGTTCTTGGAGTAAAACATATATTTAACTAGTTTTTAGATTGTTTTATCTAAATTCTCCTTTTGCTATATGACCTGTAATATGTAGGTATCAAGATTTGGAAAAAATTTTGAGGTTTTGACTGAGTTGATAGTTCTAATAGCTTATCTGGAGCAACATGAAGCTCTTCAGAAATCTTCGTAGGTTTATAGGGTAAATCTTCGCGTGAGATAATGGTGGTAAGCTGTTTGGAGAAAAACGCACATGATCAAATGAATAGCTGCCATGTGGAGGGGAGGTGAAATTGCAAAACAACCTATTTCGCGTGCATTTGGAGTTTGGGTGATCGATTAGTTTTTCAACGCGATATTGAGTATCATCCGTCAGATTTGAAGATCGGATGCGAAGGGTTAGGATTGATTGGAAAGTTACAGCTAAAGTAAATGGTGGGACCAGGCTTCATATGCATGCGGGCAGTTTAAAACATATAATTAACCTTTATGAAATATATCTGAGGGAAAAGGTTTTAATCATATATCGTGGCGGGGTTGATATGTTAATCTAAACATTTAAAATATGTCTGAATAAAAATACAAAGGGCGCAATATTTTAGTTTATTATATAGTTTTAAACTTGTCTGAATGGTTTAAAGACCATAGGGGCGGGATATTTACTTACCGATAGTTTTAGACTAAAGGGATTTTAATTGGGGTTTTTGATTTAGCACATGGGTAATAAAATTTGGTCTAAAACATAGTGATAGTGGGTTTTGGGGGATATTTAAACATAGGAAATTAATAAGTAGGATAAAGTGTTTTTTAGGGATTTAATAGAATATGTGAAAATTAATATGAAAGGGTAGTGTAATGTAAAACAAAAATACATAAAATCACTAAGTAAAGTGTAAAAGTAAAGCATAGCTTATCTTTTATTATTTCACCAGTACTTAGGATAAATGTAGTTTTGAGGGTTTTATGAATGCTTCTGAAGGGATGAAGTTAATTATATGGGACTTTAATATTCGCTACGTAAGAATGTGTCTTTACTTAGGAAAAGGGGTTTTAAATGTATGAATGAAGGATGAATAATGATAAATGTGGATTTAACATAAGAACTCAATATTTTCAACTTAACCAGTCATCGAGCCTTGGGTTCGGTCCCAACAAAAGTTAGATAAATGATCTGAGCCTATTTGACTAATAGCCTAGAATACTAAATACCTATAGGGGAGGGAAAAATAGTGATTTTTTCTGGTGAAACTTTATTGCATGCTTTCTACACTGCTTCCTACCTACCCAGCCTTATTCTATCATTTTTCTTCATTTTGCAGGTGCATTTAGGCTTGCAACCTTAAAAAATGTATTCTTCTAAAACATAAAACTATCTAGATCTACCTTATTTCATCCGAGGGCTCAGATTAAACTTTTAAGCTCCTCATTATTCTCTACCTATCTACTGATTTTTCAGGTTTAAACTGTCTGACAAATCTTTATTCACTATCTAAAACATGAAATTGAAAACATGACAAGTTAAGATTAAAAAGTTTAACTTATCATGGATTACGGAATTTATTGACACTCTGCCCATAATCATTTATTTTACTGAAAAGTAAAAAGTAGTGGCATTTGGTCTTGCTCACTTTCAGGTTTTATTTTCATCTTTTTTCTTTTTGGGGTCTATATTTTTCATGTCCTTTGATCTTTCTTTTAGGAATTTTTACCCTCATTTTTTTTTTTTAAATATGGGAAAAAAACTTGCAGAAAGAAAGGTATGTACATATTTTACAAGACTATCAAAAGTCAATTCAAAATTATGAATCCTATATTTATAGGACACTAACAGCGTCTTCGCATGGGGATTGTATCTCCTTGTGAGATGTCAAGAACACCATTGACTAATAGCCTGATCCTTTGAGCCAATCCCAAACATGCATTTGCTTTGTTATAAAATATCTGTAACTAAAACTCTTGAACTTAATTTAGTCCTTTTCCTGCAAACTGAAATTTGATCTGAAACTAAAATAACATACTGCAATTCTCAAACCAAACTGATATATCTTAAATATCTTTAGGACCTTCTCCTTGGCTTTAAATCTTAATGAATTATTTCAAAACTAGCTGAAAACTGAATACTGAAAAAATGCTCAGAGCTTTGAGCTTATTTGCACTCATCTACCTACTTACTCTAATCAGTTGTCCAACTTCTGGTTAGGTAAAATCAAATAGCCAATGCAACCATTCAAGCATTATGTACTTTGATATATTTTTTTGCATGTGCTTTTTGATTTTCAAAAATTTAATTCTGCAACCTATTAGAATCTTTTCAACAAATGAGAGAATGAGGAAATACTTGATTTCCTTTGTTGACTCTAGAAAATTTTTAAAAGGATCTTCCAAGGTATATAAACCAATGTTTAAATGATCTAAATAGTTGTACATCTGTTCTGGATGACCTCCATGCAATGAGACTAAATTGTCATTTTTAACTTTATTCCCTTGCAAAATAAACCTATGATTGTTCTCAGATACTTTCAGATTTTTAGATAAGATTTGTGATGATATTTCTACTGATGAAAATGTTTGTTTGAGGAAATTTGTATCATCTTGGTCTTGAAGCTCATAGTCAATAAATGAAGAAGGACTTTGTATGCATTCATTATCCAACATATCTGCTATTGGATCATGAAAAACTTTGAAAAATTGTTGCAATTTATATATGGGTTTTATTGGAACTTCATAGATTTCTAGGGGTTGTTCATCCTTTAAAAATTGAAATGCTTTAGAGCATAATGGTATAGAACTTTCTTTCAAAATTTCTGAACTTTCTTCTTCACTCCCATATTTGATGTGTATTTTCTGATCATTGTATTTGAGCTGCTGAAATTGAAATTCCTCATCCCACAAACTAGCTAGGGATTGCTCTGTGAAGTTAGCTTGAATTTGGAGAACATGATTATCATCTACTGATCATACTTAGGAAAATATTCAGAAGAATGAATGTCATCAATTATACAAATTAGATCAGCAGATTGATTTTCCTGTAATCATGATATATCTAGATTAGATTGGTTGCATTCTATTTGAAGGTCATCATTTTTATCAATAGGAGTGCTATCAGGAAATGGGCTTTTTTGGGAAGGTAGAACATCATCGGCATCAACCTGTTCTTCTGTCTCTTCATGGATAAAAACTTTAGTACATACATCAAAATTAGAATAAGTAGAAAAAATTTCTTCATTATGTAAATATTTTGAGGATGGTTGCATGTTTAGAAGCAAATTGATTTCTTCTTCGGTGAGGGGGAGTGGAAATCTTTGAATTCTTGGATTTGAATAACAAGTGTTTTTTCTCTTATATAAAAACTGACCATGAGGTTGAATATTTTCTTTAACTTCATTCAAAACATTATATGAAACATCATTCATTACTGTTGGTCCCCCGTGTTTTGACAGTTTGGAAAATCAAAAGACAAGGCAACATCAGAACCAATCTTTAGAGTTCCAGGATCTAGTCCTCCTGTTCTCAGAGAGGGATCTCTCAAATATTTGTTTGCAAAGGTTTATCTTGTTTGCTTTTATTATGGATTTTAGACTAGTTATTAAGTGTAGATGTTTGTTTGGTTGGGTTAAGTTGATACATCAGAATATGAAAGGTCTAGGAAAGATAGACAGAAAGAGGAAATATCTGGTTCATTGGGCAATGGAGTCAAAATAAGGTCATGACAAACTCTTCAAGGGATATGGGATATCAAAGGGAAAATCTAACTTGGCCATAGGATCCTTTGTTTTGGAATGAGATGGACATTAAAGTTTTGGAAAGAGAAGTTTAATTCTCAAAAAAGAGAACTTGGAAACATAACTTAACAATAAAGAGATATTTGATAGACAGGGCTAACCATAAATTCTACAAACATTCTTTAAGCAAATAATGATTTCAAGACAACTTTTAAAACAAAATCTAAGATTCAGGGAACTCCCTATTTCCTCAAATATTTTATTCTAAAGGACTTAGAAAACATAAAAGATTCATTGATAATTGTATTCATAGAAGAGGGAACACCTAAATAACATCTATGCTTACAACTATAAAGACCTTTAAAACAATTGTTTAAGCAATGGCAAAGGGCAAGATCAAAACTGACCTCTTTGATTAACTTATAACAATGGTACTTCAAAGGGAGACTTCAATAACATCTTTCAAGTGATAGCAGACAAGCAGGGAGAACCATAAATCATGTTGAAACCAACTATTTGAGCTATCAAGGAAATAAACGAGCATGAAGACTAAAGAGAAGGTTTAAAGCCTCTAAAATACTTCAGCAGAAGAAAACATAAAACAGTGAAGGGTGAACAGGTCTAAGGTGCTTCCAGGAGTCATTTATTAGCCTAAAACTTTCAGCCTACTGTAGTAAGAGATTATGAAACATAATGAAAACAGGAGAAAACATTAAACAGTTAGAATACTTCACCAACAACCAAGCTCATGAATCCAATGATAGAGCCTTCTCAGGAATGGGCATGCAACAACATCATCAAGACATCCAAGACTTCAATTTGTTTTCAACTTCAACAGACTTGTATATTTATTTTAGAGAGTTTCAATGTTACAACTTGTGATCAAACAGCAACCAACAACCAACAACTTCTCATCTTCTACTGAAGTATTTATAGAAGACTAAGGGGAAAAAATCTGAGATAAGATCTTTTAAGACATTAAATACAGATTCAAGACTTCTCGGCCCTTTGAGGGGCTCGATGGAGAAGTTTACAGGTGGATTACTGTATTAACTATTTTACATTTATGAATCAAGCTCGGTGGGAGCTTTATTTGACTTTGAGGCTTTGTGTAATGTTTGGAGTAACTCTGCAGGTATTTTTGCATTGATTTCCTTGCCGAAGTAACTCCCTGGCTGCGCTGGAGGCAAATATCTGATTTTCTTCATTAACTTCGGCCTTTGTTTTGAAAGGTTTGAGGCAACAGGTGGCTCAGGGGTAGCTGAGGAATCAATTCACCTCCTTTTTGTGGAGGTGGAGGGTTTGTTGTGACTAAAACACTTTAGGTATTCTGCAGACTATGTTTTAGATTGGGGGATTAGGCTTTTGATAACAGTCTTAGCCGTAATCCCCATAAAACTGTCTTCAATTCTCCGTGCTGGCACATTTCTGGTCTTCTACAGCTGATACTCTTTGACTGTGCCGGATTCTTGGTGCTTCGCTGTTACACAGGGCTGCGTAGGGTTATACGGCATCAATGCCTCATGAAACACTGATGAAAAACGCGAATTTGACACCTGCGAACGATTTCCTTTGATAAATCGAAGGAGGGAGGGTCGTCACCCTCATCTTTCGAATTTCATCTGAATATAGCAAAAAACGTTGAACCCTGCAAAATACAAACAAAAGTTATGAAATCATGTGTTTATAGGTTAAACTGCATTGGAGGATGTGCGGAGGAAGCAGGGTCGTTGGATGGCATCATCCAATGGTCGGGATTAATTGGAGAAATCATAGAATGGTGAGAAAAGATAAAATCTAAGTCGTCGATCGCGCAAGATCGACGGTTGGGAGAAGGCAGCGGAAAAAACCTTTGTAAAAAATACAATATGACTTTTTTTAATTTTACAAAGGAAAAAGGCGCATTTTATATGAGCAGCGAGGGGATCGTATGGTGGGCCCAGCGAGACTGATCGCAAATCACAAAAGTGGAAAACGCGATGGCGGATTATGCGATGGAGAGAAAATGCGATATTGAGATCTGCGATGGATCGCAGCGCAAATATTTGCGATGGTGGATTATGCGACGGAGAGAAAATGTGATATTGCGATCTGTGATGGATCGCAGCGCAAATATTTGCGATGGTGGATTATGTGACAGAGAGAAAATGCGATATTTCGATTATGCAATGGATCACATCGCAGATATTTGCGATGAGCTCTTTGAATAAAACTGAAAATTGCGATCTGCGATGGATCATAGCGCATATTTTTGCGATGAACACCTTTAAATGAAACTGCAATTTGGATTTTCTGCGATCTGCGATAAGCTCCAAAAGGTTTAGAACTTGGTTCCAGGGTGCGGGTACATGGAATAAAAGGGGTTAGGGGCTTAAGCTCAAGGGGGCTTAAGTCCTATACATAAAAATATGTATTTTCATGGTTTTTGAAGGGTTTCTTGAAGGAAATGAAGGTTTCGATAAGGTTAAAAAGTGGGTTTTTAACCTTATAAAAGGGATTTTAATGAAATGGAAAGGGAGAAACATGAAATTGTGGGTTTTTCATGGGAAATGGAGAATAGAAAATGGGGTTAGTGAGGAAGAAAAGGAAGGGTACCAAGGGGTTCTGCAGCAGTATTTAACTTGGGATTTTTGAAGGATTTCAGAGGCTTTTAGGATGTAAACAGCAATAAGGGATCCGGACAGAGGCATGAGGCCTTAGAGAGACTTCAAGAGCCAACAATTTTTAGTGATAAAATTTGTTCCTTGGAGGCTCCAAAAAGTTTTAGCCACCTTTTTGTATAGCAAAATATTATAGGTGGCTAACAGTGGCTCCACTTGGGGATGGTGTCTTCTTGAAGGCATCAAGAATTCAGACTTGATTTCTCTGGGACGTTGACTTGTGCCTGACCCATTGGGCTGCCCTTCCTTTGCTGGGATGATCTTCTCTAAAAGCATATTTGGCAGCTATGAAACCAATGGACCTTCATCAACAAGCTTTCTACATACCCAATCCTACTGATCTAGCATTTTTTCTTCATTTAGAGTGCACTTGGATTGGCAAACTCTTTTCACAATATTTTATTCTTTTGAAAGCAGGAAATCTAATATATTTCTACTCCTTATTTCTCCATGGACTCAGATTAAACAGTTGAGTCCATCTCATTCTCTACCTAATCTACCATTTGTTGGGATTAAACTGTCCAACAGATTTTTATTCTCTAAATTCTACAACAAAAATTTAAAAACAG